>WEDG01009928.1:0-22221 GCA_017591395.1 Schistocephalus solidus | reverse complement strand
TACTAGAAAAATTGAGAAACTTTGATTCCATCTTTACATTAGTTGACTGATTGCTAAAAAAAGGTGAAAAAAATGATTAGGAACAGGAAGAGTTCAACTGTAAGAAACTCTCAAATGCAGTCCTACAGTCTTCATATTTGTATTATATAACATAGTATTTAATTATGTTTGATTTAGTTGTATGGAAACAGCTAGTATACCATTCGTTTCATAAAGCTATATCAAAAACTCGGCGTGCGGCTCGTTGCGCATTCGAATTACGTAGAGCATAAATGATGTTAAAACCGGAATAAATATACTACTAACAGACTGAGATAAAAATATAATAAGTTTTGCAGGTTAGTTTTTAAGAAAATTGTTTAACAATCATAAAATTATATATAAAAATAAAGACGCTATCCAAAAACATTCAAAAATGTAAAATTATCATACATTTTTTAATGTTTTAAAAATTGAAAAAGCTGCTTTGTTTAGATAATGGGTATATAAATCATTAAATTGAGAGCCCTTTGCGCATAGCCAGCGGATAGGCATTTATGAGTCTTGCATGTCACTAACCACCAGCTATTGCTTTGCCCATAACCAGATGATTAAATTGGACACAGTAAGAAAAAACTCTGAAACAGCTACAGCCCACTAAATCACCTGGCCCAGATGGTATATCCGCAAAAGTTCTCAATGAACTCACAGAACAGCTGGCCTCTCCGCTCTCCAAGATATTTGAAAGTTCGATGGAGGCGGGGGCTCTGCCTACCAAGTGGAAGATAGCCAACATAACCCCCATCTATAAAGGAGGAGAGAGGACATCACCAAACAGTTTCCGACCAGTCAGCCTCACAAGTATCTGTTGCAAAATGATGAAGAAGATAATCAAAACGGAAATGATGAGGCATCTTGAAGAGAATAACTTACTTAGTTCATATCAACATGGATTTCTGAAGTGGTCGATCCTGCCTCACAAACTTGCTCACATCCATGGAAAGTTGGACAAAAATCATTAGAAATGGGTTTGTCAGTCGATGCGGTCTACATTGACTTCAGCTAAGCCTTTGACAGGATTCCACACAAACGTCTGATCTTTAAGCTCCGTCAAATGGGTGTGTCTGGCAACCTACTCAAATGGTTGGCCGACTTTCTCACAGACAGGCGCCAGCGTGTTTGTATCGGAGACACCAAATCTCACTGGGAAACCGTTCACAGTGGAGTTAGAATTTAGAATTTAGAATTTATATTTGGTTAGCACCGGGAAGGTACTGTCTAAGCAAACATTAGTAACGAAATAAAGTTATGACAATGTGTGCAGATAAAATGTACAAATTCATAAATTGTCCTGCTATGTCAACAGTTAGCAATGTTTTTAAAAATTAATGGTGAACTAGAAAAAAATAGGCAGTGAAAAAAACTCCTACCATGAAAAATGGAGGCAGAGTTCAATAGGCCTTCATTTTTCGAGATAGAAGAGTAGGAGAAAAAAAACTTCTTAGGAAAAAAATAGTCAGGTGGTAGAATAGGGTAATACTGCAGTAGCATTTCAGAATGAGATAATGAAACGTCGAGGTGATTAGTTCTTGATCACTTAGGCGTATGAAACAAAATCTCACGAAAATGCGTCAATGAACTTAAGTCCTCAGCATCATAGGATCCAGAATTGAATTCTGATGATGGTTAGTATCCAAAAGAAACCACAGCATTTAAGACTGTGGACCACCGAATTTGTACGTCCGAATGACGTCATCGTTTTGGAGGACGGGTGATATAAGGAGACATTATAGTTCATGGGCGTCTCCAGGTAGCGTAAAATATAGTTTCAAGAGGGTTACTCAAATTCCCGATGGTCCTTTCTCCGAGTCATGGGGAAAGCTACTGGGGAAAAAGATGAGGAAAAATAAAAAGGTTAATAGAATCAGTGTTAAGATAAATGTGCAGTCTTCGCTTGAATGCAGATAGACTAGTTAACGACCTAATTTCAATTGGCAAGTTATTCCAAAGAAAACTATACCTAGAAGCAAAGAAGAGAGCGTTTACACGTGGAGGATGCAGGGGAGGTATAATTAGTTCAGAATTTCTTAGGTTATAAGGAAGACTAACGGGGGTAATGACAGAAAGCTTTGGGGAGAGTTGAACTATTATTAAGACCAAAAAGGAGACAAAAAGCCTGCTTCAAGTCTCCTGACCCAAAGAAATTTAGCTTCGTTAGCTGGCATCTTGTTGAGTAGGAAGTAGTTAAAAAGAGTCGGATATAGGAGTTTTTGTGAAATTTCTTTTTGAACATTTTCAATTTTGAACGGCTAGATTCGTTCATCAAACCGAAGAAAAGGACAGCAAAAATTCAAGAATGGGAAGTACAAACATACGATAAAGTCTTAATTTAATTTCAGGAAGGTAGAAATTATAAGAAATAAAGCCGCAAATCTGAGCAGCTTTTGGCCGTAATTCTATCGGCATGAGGCGAAAAGATCTAATTTATTGGTGTAGCTTAAGCCCAAGTCCTTGATGGAGGAACATTCAATCATATGGCAACCTTCAAAGATAAGAGGTTGCGGCAGCCTTACAGGTCCAAAACTCATGTAGCGACACTTAGTAGGTGAGAACTCCATTAGCCATGTGGAGCTCCAGGCCGAAGAGCGTCTAAGTCTGAATGAATTTGTTCTAGGCACCGTTCGGTTGTAGAGTTAGAGAAGGAATAAATGCATTTGAGTTCCGCAGGGCAGCGTTCTGGGTCCCATTTTGTTTCTGATATACGTAAATGACTGCCTGGATTGTCTGACATGCGAGAAGGTAATGTTCGCTGACGATTTGAAGTTATGGAACTCGATTGGAAAACCGGAGGATGCGCGAAAATTACAACAAAACTTAGATCGCTTGCAAACATGGTGTGATGAGTGGCTGCTGAACCTTAATCTTAACAAATGCCAAATAATCCGACTGCGGTCTAGTTCCAGAAGGCTGATTAGATTTGAATACCAGTACTCCATCAGTGGTCACCAACTCCAGGAGGTAAACATTCTAAAGGACTTGGGTATATGGATAACACCAACTCTCAAACCATCGTCGCACTGTGCGAATATCGCAAAGAAAGCTATGTGTATCTTAGGCGCAATCAGGAGGTCCTTCGTTAATTTTGACGGGGAGCTTTTTGGGCGCGTGTTTGGAACATTTATCCGGCCGATGTTGGAATATTGCGTTCAGGCGTGGTGCCCTTGGACGAAACATGACTACGCTCTGCTGGAGAAAGTTCAACGGAGGGCAACGAAACTATTCAGCGGATTGGAATGCCTACCCTATGAGGGCCGCCTAGAAAGACTTAAAATTTTTCCTCTCTCTTATAGGCAATACAGAGGGGATATGATCTTGAGTCTTCAAACTGGTCAGAGGAGTTGATTGTGCTCTTCAGATGGCCAACTTTTTTTGAATTGGCAAACATGACAAGTCTCCGAGGTCACCAATACAAACTGAAAAGAAATCACGCCAAACTTGAAGTGCGGGCCAACTTCTTTTCCCAACGGGTGATTGACGAATGGAACAAACTGCCAGCCTCAGTTGTTCAGGCTGAAAGCGTTGAAATGTTTAAAAGAAGACTTGATGCATTTTTACTTGATGAACATATAATTAGTCGACAGCAATGATTGATATACTAAAACGACTATCGCCATGTAACATTTGCTTGTTTTGCTATCGTCTATCTGTAAATAGGGTTTTCAAAGGCTCTGCCTATCTCCCTTATATATACTGAATTATACTGAATTATCTCTATGTGCATTGCAGGTCGTCGTAAGATGTTCATAAAAGGACGTCAAATAGCTACTCGTGGGAGCTTCTGGGCTAAAATGGCTATCGCCGCAAAGTACGTTTGGATTTGCTTGACTTCTAGATGCACATATGGCAGCTCATCGGGAGGACTCAGAATTGAAGTAGCTTTCGCCTATAGTAACCGCCACGTTGTAAAACGCGTGATTGCCGAAGTTGGCGTTATCAGAACCCTTTCGGCCCGAATTCTATGTTAAAGAACTGAGTTGAAAAATGTCCTATCTTATTCAAAATAGATGTGTGGTATTATTTAACAGATGTTGTTTGATTTTTATTTTAAATTCTAGTAGGGTTCAACTATTTCTGATAGAACTTTGTAGGGCATTCCATACTGTCGCGTATCTTATGGAATAGAAGTTGGATCGTTGGGCCTTTTTGAATTTATGAATTTTTATAATATTTTCATAATTCCTAGTGTCTCGGGGGCCGTTTTGATTTGTTAGTATATTCATTCTGAGAATATCTTGGTCGTGTGTGATTTGAATAGAAAAGTGAGACCATTTTTGAGTCTTCTGATCCAGACGGGTTGAAGACCATATCTATTGTAAAGTTCCATGCATGAGCCTTGAATGCCATCACATTTGGATAAGGATCTGGTAAAGCATCTTTGAATGGCTTCTAGTTTCTTTGTGCCATCTGATGGCATTATGCCAAAGAAAATTGAGTAGTAATCCAGGAGAGGTAAAACGTACATTTTATATAGTCGTGTCTTTAGGGCAGGTGAGGAGAAATTTGTACAAATTTATCCGCATAGTCTAGTGGCTTTTGGTGATATTTGTTTAACGTGGGAAGATAAATCAAGAGCATTTGTATAGCTAAGACCTAAGTCTTTTATTGATGTTGTCTCGGTTATTTTCTGATTATTGAAAATTATGGGTGGAAGTTTTTGTGGACCAAAAATCAAGAGGTGACATTTTCTTGGATAGAATGGCATTTGCCATAGAGTACTCTATTAGTTTAGTTTTTTAAGATCATTTTCAATCGTCCTATGCATACTGGCTACTGTATGATTGTTATATGCATATGCAAGTTTTAAGTCGTCCGCATATAAAAATGTTTTAGCTGACGTTGATATAGAGGGTAAGTCGTGAATGTATATAAGAAATAGGAGGGGACCTAGGATAGTCCTCTGAAGTACTCTAATGTTAATAGGACATGGTTCTGAGACCACGTTTCGAATTTGAACTACCTGATATCAGTTTTGAAGGTAAGATTATAGAAAGTCGACAAGAGGAGACCCAATCCCATGACTTATTAGCTTCACTAGAAGCATTTGATGGGGGGACTTTATCGAACGCTTTTTTTAGGTCACAGTATATCGTAGCTACCGTGTTTCCGTCATCTCTGTTACTTGAAACGAATTCCAGGAAGGTGAGATGGCAGGATAGACATGACTTTTTAGGTAATAAAGCGTGTTGAGAGGAAGGTATGAGGTTAGCGTTTGTTAGATAATTTAGCATTTGTTTCGAAATTATTTTTTTCTAGGATTGTTGCTATAACCGCTGGTCGGTGAACACAACGATAGCTTTGTGTATCAGATCGGTTCCCATTTTTAAAGATTGGTGTAACGCTGGAGTATTTCCAGATTTCTGGAAACATACCATTCGATTGGCATAGGGTCGATCTATCGGAGTGAGAGCGTTAATTCGTGGGAGATTTGGGCTAGAGTTAACGCGAAAAAGGAAGCAGAGACCGGCTTCGAGTCTTCTTACCCACAGAAATTTAATGTTTGCTAACTGGCATCTATCCGTATATGAGATACTGGATCCAGGAAGAGAAAATAGTCTTCGAGTAAAAACCCTCTGAACCTTTTCAATCTTACTGCGATCAGAGGCGTTCATCAGCCCAAAGAGGGGACAGCAGTATTCTAGGATAGGAAGAACAAACATACGGTATAGGTTTAACTTTATTTCCGGAAGGAAAACATTATGTGATATAAAACCACATATCTGTACAGCCTTTGCAGAAATTCGATCTGCATGAGGCGATAATGCTAGCTTATTCGTGTAACTAAGACCTAAGTCTTTTATGGTTGATCGTTCTAAAAGTGTACTATTTTGAAATACTAGGGGTCCAGGAAGCTTGGCGGGGCCAAAACACATGAAACTACTCTTAGATGGAGAAAATTCATCTGCTTAGTACAGCTCTAACGTCATAGCATAAGTAGATCAGTGTTGATTTTATCAACGCAACTATTGGCAGTGTCTTTAGAAAATGAATAAATGCACTTCTCAGAGTGTGTTATTTTGAAAGATTATGGGGCCAGAAACCCTCGCAGTGTCAAAACACATGAAACTGCACTAAGACGAAGAAAACTACATCTGCCAATTTGAACTCAATTTTGACAGTGTAGGCAGATCAGAGTTAATTTTATCAACGCATATAGTTTCGGTGTTCATATAATATGAATAAACATATCTTAGGTCATCGGCATAAACAAACGTTCAGACATTTCTGATTTCTGTCGAAATATCGTAAATAAAAAGAAGGAAAAGTATCGGATGCAGAACCGCGCGATTAAGCACGTCACTCGTGATTGAGTGATTTTTTTGACAACCTCGATTTTCTGATAGCAGTTTGCTAACTAAGAGTCCATGAATTCGAATATTGGGAGCCAGAGGCCGAGAACTTCCAATTTAACCAAAGACGTCTATGTGGTACCATGTCAAAAACGTTACTTTGATCAAAGTGGATAACGACCACTAACACAAGGCAAACCTTTCGCATTGCGATTCAAATTTTGAACATCCGTGGACCTTCACCGTTCTTGGGACGCTGTTGCAGCTCTGAGACGCCAATATTCCAGCTTGCAAAAACGAAGCCGTCATCCTTGGATGGCTATTCTGAAATCTTCGCAGGAACATATACTTTACCATCTGTCTCCTTTTCGCCACCAGGTCTCCCGACACTGCCAAATAAACAAACGCTGGGTCATTTTGAAATTGGCTTCACAACTTCAGTCGTTTAAACTTTTATGCATAATGTATATATAAACATCCCACATCAGCAGTTACTAGAGATGGGCATCTACAGTGGTGAAGATTCGAGTGTCCAAAAAGTGCACCGACGCGAATCGAACGCGGTCACGCCGACCCACAAGCGAATGCGTTGACCAGTAGACTATTCAGGAATGATGGTTCTTGTAGAAATGTTAGCCCTTTAAGCAAAACCAATCACAAGGATGGGAATTTTTCGCTCGTTCCCCTCCCACAAAGCGAGCAAAATGTTTAATTGCTTTCAATCACGTGGCATAGGTAGAGAAAACTTGTGGATGTGGAAAGGACTGCTTAGACGGCGCGTGGACTGACTTTTAAAGATAAGTGAACGGATTATTTTTACCATATTTATTGCCCCTAGCAGCGAACTGTCTTTTAATTGTTAGTTTAAAAAAGTTCTTTTTGCTGCTCCATATTATTTGTGGCGGCCATATAATCAATTTGACTAATTAGTTGCCTTTTGCATAAGTGTGGTTAAAATTGTGCTCGATTTTTCGTTTTCTATTAACTGTTTGAAATCAGCTGCCATTTTAGCCTATTTAAGTATACTCTTGTAAATTATTCACCCACGATTTCTATTAAGTAAACCAAAATTCCGTCTACTAGCTTACGATGTCCCGCAAGCGACTCACAAAAAGCCGAAAGGTTGCAGCTTCCCCTCCATCCTTGAGTAAAAGAGTAATGGAAGGGGACCAATCTAGCGTGTGCGAGACTTCGCAGCCCTCTGTAGATATTGTCAACTCTAAAATCCCTTTGGTAAATCTGGAACCTCTTGATCCTCTGATTTCTCAAGCCTACACCTCGTCCTGCGTTAATCGATCGTCGTCTGACGAATTAGTAGATCTTTTGCTTAAAGGAACTATAACCAATGCCTCTGACAGAGTTATCTAACAGGCTTTTAAATTCATTGGGATAATTAGCTCCGAAACCGAAGAACGGATAAAACGCAAGCATAATTTTATACTGCGTAATATTCCCAGTTACATATCTGCTTTCGATGGCGCGCGTTTGTTTCTGGAAAGCAGTGGCTTGGGATTCCGAGTCGCATATGCTAAACGACTCCATCCGCTCAGTCGTAATGCCCCCACATTAGTCACTCTCTTTTACTTGATAGAACTTGACTTCATACTCTCTAGGAAGGAGATTAGTAGAGAATTTTGTCGAAAATGGCATTCCTCGGTTTCCCCTGACCTCACCCCAATGCAGAGAAAACTGAAAAATTTTAAATTGTCGACAAGCAACAGAGAAATGACTACCGCTGTTGCCATGTTGAACAAATCGCCTCCAATTTCATCTACGGCTTCGCCATCTGAATCCCCAGCTAACTCTGCACGAAACCGACCTTGATTAGTCTTTTGGGATCCCAAGAAAACAGTACTTCCTTTTTTCGTTCTCAAGACGGCAGTACTCATCCTATTACCATACCCATACCAAGTTTACCAGTTACACCTGGTAAACCAACGCAGATTTCTAGCTCAAAGACAAGTCTGGCTAAAGTCTCAACCACTCGAAAACCGCAAAAATTTAGCCTCTCCACGAAAACTACTCCATTACGATCGCCTATTTCTCCCAAAAACATCCCCATACCAACAACATCGAAATTTCAGCTATCACCCAGGCCTCATACTGAGGCCAATAAACGAAACATACAAGCATTCTCGCCCAAAAATAGTGCTTCTGTGCCAATCACAACAGTGCATCCCCCACCCCGCAGCCAATTTTCTCTATGGTCGTTTCCCCAGTTGTCTCTCAATACGAAGGGTTCTGCTGGACTACTAGACTCACCTGACTTTCTGGGTCACCTTAATAGTAATACTTTGCAGTATCCTGTCCAGGGATTTCCCGATCATGCCCCAATAGCTAGCAGTTGTGCTCAGTTCCCCTGTCTGTCATTTCCACCTCCATATTTTACTCCGCTTAACCCACATCAGGCGCGTATGCTCCCACAATTTTTCCAGTACAGGGCGGGAGCACCCGCCCCCTATGTTCAGTGGCCCATGAACCACTGGATGAATTAGCCGCTCTCCCTAAAAAACAACCACCTTGTCCACTTAAACTGTTCGTTCTAAATGCCAGATCCTTGCTCAATAAAATGCCCCTGCTTCAGACTCTAGTCTTTGTCCACTGTCTAGATATCGTTATAGTAACTGAAACATGGGCAACACCTTCCGTAGCCGACACCAAACTCTCTCTTATAGGTTATAATTGTACTCGAAATGATCGCCGTGACGGTCGTGTTGTAGGAAGCTGTATCTTTACTAAACAAGCGCTGGAATTTCGGACCTTAGATCATCCACAATTTACTGCGGTTGACGAGAGCTGCTGGCTTCAAATTACCTTAAAAAATAGGGACTCTTTACTCATTGGCTGTGTCTATTGCCCGCCCAATACCAGTGAGGATTTCGATCTTTGTCTCTCACAAGCATTCCATGCTGCAGTTGACTTAAATTTTAAGTATTGCTTAATTGCAGGTGATTTCAACCTTCCTGACATTCGTTGGTTTTCGGTCCCCTCCGGCCCCATAAAGTTCGAGGACTTCCTCGAGGCTGTAGATATTGGCATGTGGACCCAGGTTGTTGACTTCCCTACCCGAGGATCAAGCATACTTGATCTAATCTTCTGCAGAGGTTGCCTGCCTTTGATAGTGTCATCATTAGGCCCACTTGGGAGCTCAGACCATGATATTGTTGTTTCTGCACTACAACTCGAAACCGATGAAACGCTTTCCAAAAAATAAAGCTTTTTCTTTGATTTTCGATTAGCGCTTTCGACAGAATTATTGATACATCTTAACTCCTACGACTGGTCTAATTTCTTTATGTGTCAGGATGTGAACACCTGTAATTGTATGCTTTACGAAGTTTTAGATCCAATTATTTCTCGTTTGTTCCCCGTAAGAAATTAATTAATGTCATGGATGAGGTTTATCTCCCTTTATCTTTTTGCCGTAGGTTGCGTAAACTCTCTCGTCAATTCCATTTGCAAAACGACATTTCCGTTCTGCCCTTGATTCACCGTATTTTTGAGCAGGCCAAGAGGCTAACCGAAGAAAAATGGCTAGCCGAAGAGGTCAAATATTTCGAAAACCATTCGTTAAATGTAGCTAAACTTTTTTTCACGCGCAATAAGAACCAATAGTAAAACATGGCATCCCGTACTACTGGACTCCGTTGGCAATCCTGTAGTTGAGGACAAATTGACGGCTGATAGTTTTAACGTTTTCTTGTCCAGAACATTGATTGAAAATTCGACCGCTCCCCCTCCGCCCATCCAGGTTTGGACCGTTGCCGTCTTCGAGACCATAACTTTTACCCTCTGGGACGTAACCGTAGCCATTCGACGTTTTCGTCAATCTTATAGTCCTGGACCAGATGGCGTACCGATCAGTATTATAAAGGCGGATGCTAATGATATTTTCCCGTCACTTCTATGTAAGATATTTAATCTAGCTCTTGAAAGTGAAACCTTTCCAAGTATATGGAAGGAATCGCACATTCTACCTATCCCCAAACACGGTCAATCTAGTGATTTGACGATTTTAGGCCAATCAACACACTGTCCGCAGCTTCGAAAATCCTGGAGACCTAGATCAAAGATAAGATGATGTATCATTTAACTGAGAATAACCTATTGAGTGAAGCCCAGCATGGGTTCCTCAAAACAAGGTCTTGTGACACATGTCAGCTCTCTTTCTTTGATCATGTTCTACAATCTAGGGATAATGGCTTTGCACTTTACATAGTCTATTTCGATTTCACCAAGGCCTCCGATCGTGTTGACCATGCCCTTCTTCTCCTGAAACTCTCCTCTTTCGGTATATGTGGTAAACTTCTGAGCTTGATATCTTCTTACCTGAGCTCTCGTACACAACATGTTAAGATCTCCAATGCTATCTCAAACTCGGCACGTGTGAGGAGTAGAGTTATTCAGGGTATTGTGCTAGGCCCGCTTTTATTTTGTCTTTTTGTCAAGGATGTGCCAGGTTTATTTCGAAATGGTAGGCCCTTTATGTATGCCGACGATTTAAAAGTTGCCTATCGATACAAGCCGGCAGATCGCGACACCGTGCTTGATCTATTAAAAAATGATCTCGAGGCCTTTGCCCAGTGGTGCTGCACATGGCGCCTTTCCCTTTCTTGGCACAAATGTTCCGTTATGGTTGTCGGTGACCACCATCAGCCTCATCTAAGCATAGATGTCCACGATATAAATGAACCTGGCGTTGTTAAGGACCTGGGCATATCATATTCCAACGGTCTCAATCTTTCAGAGCATTGCGCCCTGTTTGTCCCTAAAGCACGCAGAACTGCCAGGTTTATCCTCCGAAATTTTAAAACAATTGATATTAGATTCCGCCTTTATAAAATGTACGTTAGACCTGGCCTGGAATACTGCTCGTTTCTATTTAGCCTTTTGCGCACTAGCCAACGAAAGAAAATAGAATCGGTCCAGCACTTCTTCACGAAAAGAATTTTATTGCTGGAGCACCGTAATCTGTCGTATCAAGAATGCTGAATAGTCGTACATTTAATCCCCTTATCACAGTGAGGCAGCTAGACCATCCTCGGCGAAGCAGTCATCGCAATGTCTTTTTATTTCTTCTATTAGCTCGCACAGTTAAGTATCGATGGTTCTTTTTGGTAAACGCCATGGCCATGTGGAATAAACTTCCCCATAATATAAAAGTCCAGCGGAGTTATTCTTAGTTTAAGATAAATATTACTAGTTTTTTTGCATTCAGAACAGTTTCCAAGAATTCTGGGCACCGACACGGTAGAATCTGTTTTCCTGTTCAACGGAGTGCGCGGCATCTGAACCCGATCCCAGGTGTTACCTTGAGGGATACGGCACCGTCTCTGCAGCCTGCACCCGCTGACTTCTTCGGCAGACAGTGAGCAACCGTACCCGGATGCTTTCTTGCCTGGGGCAGAATCCCGGTTCCTAACAAAGACAGAGAGACTGCATACAGACTGCAATTGTGTTAGCCCTTCCCTGATCTGAATTGCTTTCATCCTTACAGGCGGCAGTTTTTTCTCCTGAATAACAGAAAGATAGAAAAAACACTTATAATGATATATATTCAGGAGTTTTTCACTGCCAGGCTCTACCCACTGAATATTTCATCTGAAAATGTCTGTAAACTAGCATTAAATACTATTATTATTATTATAATCCCCTGTAGAAAATCCCAGGTCTGGAGGCTGAGGTGAACAACCTAAAGATGTTAATTTCTTCAGCCACCAAGCTCCCATAAGAAAATGGAAAATCTAAGGTACAGAAAATGAAGAAGGTGGCTAAGCAAAGGAAAGGTTTTCTGACAGCAAAATGTCAGGTTTCGGAGGACGATTGCTTCGTTAGGTGCTTCAGCCAACTCGAGTCCAATAAAAGTCTGATCGTACTTAAAACACCAACAGCTACCGATTCCACAGTCATATGTAAGGGTACATCGACCAAGACCTTCCAAACGAGCAAAGTGAGTACTTTAGGTGAAACTGCCGATGTGGTTGCACGCACTACTACAATTAAACACAAGAGTCTATAAAGACAGATTTTCTCCGCATCCGCAAAGAATGCATAGCTATGTAATAAAGCAAGCTCTGGTAAGTTTTTCTCAGATAACGTTAGCGTTTTAGAGGTCGAACCAGTTCCCCTGTGTCAAGGGATAGCTATAATATAAACAAAGCAGAAACGAAAGAGGATCCAAATTGACTCCGGCCTATGTCATTGTCTGATCATGGCAACCACATCTTACCTTTCTCGGGACACAAACTCATTGCGATATCTAGAGATTCACTGGACAGAGTACAATGCCTGATAATTCATGGACTTCCCAAATCCACAGCCAGTACTCCTAAAGAGCGAGTCTCAGCAGACCTATAACTTCTAAAAGGCGGATGCAAACGATATATTTCCGTCCCTTCTGTATAAGATATTTAATCTTGCTCTTTAAAGTGAAACTTTCCCTATTTTATGGAAGGAATCGCACATATTGACCATTCCCAAACACGGCCGACCTACGTCATTTCATGACTTTAGGCCAATAAATACACTACCAGCAGTCTCGAAGATCTTCGAGACCTTGATCAAAGACAAGATGATGCGTCACCTAAGAGAGAATAACCTACTTTATGCGGCTCAGCATGGTTTTCTCGAAAAAAGGTCTTTTGACACTTGCCAGCTCTCTTTCTTCGATCATGTGCTACAATCTAGAGACAGCGGTTTTGCAATTTACACCGTTTACTTCGATTTCACTAAGGCTTTTGATCGTGTTGACCATGATCTTCTACTGCTGAAACTTGCCTCCTTCGGCATAGGTAACAAGCTTCTGAACTTAATATTTTCCTATTTGAATGCTCGCGCACAACGGGTTAAAATTTCTGATGTTATTTTCTACCCCACGCATGTGAGGAGCGGAGTTATTCAGGGCAGCGTGCTCGGCCCGCTTCTATTTTGCCTCTTTGTCAACGATGTTCCTGATTGTTTTCAGCATGGTAGGCCCTTTATGTACGCGGACGATTTAAAAGTTGAATATCGATATAAACCGTTTGATCGCAACATCACGCTTGAGCTCTTAAAAAAAGGATCTTCAGGACTTCGCTCAGTGGTGTCGCACATGGCGCCTCTCACTTTCTTGGCAAAAGTGCTCCGTTATGGTTATTGGCGACAACTATCAGCCCCACCTAAGCATAGACGGTCACGATCTAAATGTGCCCGGAGTTGTAAAGGATCTGGGTATATCATATTCTAGTAGTCTTAATCTGTCAGAGAACTGCGCCCTGATTGTCTTGAAAGCATGCCAAACTACTGGGTTTATTCTCAGAAATTTAAAAACCGTCAACATTAGAATCAGCCTCTAGTCAGGCCTAGTCTGGAATACTGCTTGTTTATATTTAGCCTTCTGCACGCTAGTGAACGAAAGAAGATAGAATCAGTTCAGCACTTATTTACAAAAAGATTTTTCTATTCAGATTACCGAAATCTGTTCTACCAACAATGCTGTGAGTTTACAAGCCTTGACCCGCTGTGGCTTCGCAGATTACAGAAGGGACTATTTTTACTGTTTAAACTTCTAAACAGTCGTACATTTAACCCCCTTACATCTCTGAGGCACCTCGACCACTCTCGGCGCACCAGTCATCGAGATGTATTTTTATTTCTTCCTTTGGCACGCACAGTTAGATACCGACAGTTTTTTTTCGGTAAACGCTATAGCAATCTGGAATAAGCTACCCAGAAGTATCAAAATTCAGCAAAGCTATCCCTTGTTTACGCGAACTGTCACTAGTTTTCTACATTCAGGACACCTTCCAAAACTTTTGGGTGCTTACTATGTGAAAACTCCCTTCGGTTCTGATGGCGTTCACGGACTCTGAATCCTGTGCCTGACTTCATGCTGAGGGCAATATTGCTGGTTCTGCAGATCTCAATCGGCTTATTTCTCAGTCGACAGCGAACAACCGCTCGCTGACATACCTGCTGGTGCAGAATACCGGATCCGTAACACTGAATGAAGAAGTTCTTCACCGGACACTTGTGTTAACGCGTCCCTGTCCAGAACTTTAATTACTCAATAAGCTGCAGTTTTTTCTCCTGAAAACACCTGAAACAACGATCAGGAGTTTTTTTCTCTGTCAGCTTGACTCTCTACTGTATATATATTTTTTGAACTTACCTGTAAATTGGCAATAAATAAATAAAATAAAATATGATAACTGTTCCAGTGTCTCCTCAACGAACTTCTGTGAACAAATGAGGAAGTTTCGGTGCCGAAGGCCTTATGACATGGAAAGCGACAAGTCGACGTATCATAGGGACTATGCCCCCGACCACTCAAGGTAGTTTTAGCTACCACACTTATGCTTTCACGACGATTCAGAATAAGGACACAAAGTGGCGCATTTTACAACCAGATTACACACCGACAGAAAGAAACGTCGACAATTAGCTCTGTAATAAAGAACAATATTGCAGAATAGGAAGACCAATCTAAGGATATAGAATGATCAGATAATGTAGCGTTCTCCCCTAATTCTTTGGACGGAACCAATTCGAATAAGGGCACAATAGGTTCCGTAAATGCAGGATCAGGCTGCACCGTGATAAAACTTTCCAAATACATGAAACTCATATTTTTTACCCTAATGTACAAAGTATACGGTCCAAATTAGATGAATTGAAAATACACCTGCAAACTTTCCCCGACATCATCACTTAAACAGAAACCTGGTTGTCTGAAAACGTAGAAGAGTGCAAATTTGCACTACCATGATTTCTGTGGTTTCGGAGACACAGAAGAGGGCGTCAGGGAGGAGGCATTAATACCTACGTAAAGCATGGACTTCTTGTGTCAGAAAAAACGAAACAGTTTGCATGCAGTTTGGAAAATATTATGCTCATTATAAAGGTGGCGGGATCACATAGCCTTGAAGTTCTGACCATCTATCGGCCATCAAGAAGTCATCCTGAGGCTGACGCTCGCCTTTTAGAAAAGCATGAAAAATTTGCTGTTTGACCTGATGTCTTGATAATGAGTGACGTCAACGCAAAGCTCATTGACTGGAGTTCAGTAGAAGCACGTGGTTCAGAAATAGCATTTGACCGACGTTTAGTGGACATGATACTCAGCTCATTACCCACTCAGCAGGTCTTATTTCTCACAAGGGTGCATGAGGGTCAGCAGTCAATCTGCTGAACCAACTGCCCGATTTCATGCAAGAGACTGAACAAAAAACCCCAGTGGCTGACCCATACGTTGGAAAAAAAGTGAATAAAAACGGATGTTTTGTGGGAAATCGCTCACGAATGGGAAAAATGTGCGCACAAACACGTAAAAGGAACAGTGGAATCAATTAAAGCAACTTATCTTCAGGGCATGGCAAGATTTCGCCAAACACCTACTGAGACGTGCAGTGAAAAATCCAAAGATGTTCTACAATTATATTAAAAGAATCACTCGTCCCCAGTCCCATACTGAAGACTAGTGAAAACAGAGAGATTAGTAAGTATGGAGCAAAAGTGGAGCAAATTTCAGAATTTATAAATCCATCTTTATGAGTGAGACCAATTTACTCCTTCTGACTACGACGTTAACAAGGGTCCAATAATCGAGACTTTATCTTTTGAGGAATAAACTGTTCATAAAGACCTGTTGGCGCTGAATGAGTCAAAATCACCAGACCCAGATGGCATACCGTTCAAGTTACTAAAGAAACTGACAGACCTTGCCAGAAATGGCCACTTGGTTCCACTTGAGACCTCGAATCTTCACTCACATTGCTCTATGCTATGGGCGTGAAGCCCTCCGCTCAGCACGCAGGTGGGAGGCTTTTTAGAAGCGGGAGTCATCAAAATACGCTCAGCTAACAAATGCGAGGCAGATGAGGAGTGTAAAAATGCGATGCGACAAAAATTTTCGCCTTCACTCCTCCAGCACAAATTTCCGGTGACGATTTCGGCATCAGAAGCCCGAGAACGTCTGAGAACACGAAAGATAAAGCATATCGTCACCCTGTCTGCTGACCAGGGGCTCGACTGTCGTTATGGATAAGGCCAAGTACTGTAAGAAGCTGGAAAATTTATTGATGGACAAGGAGTCTTATGCGCCATCGAGTGCCAGCGAGTTTAAAAAGCTCGAAAATACCATTAATATGACCATAGACAAGTTGAAAAAGACAGGAGCCCTTACGAGGAAGGAAGCGCTGGCTGCAAAGGTCAGTGATGCTACGATGGTGCGTATCTACGGTCTACCAAAGGTGCACAAGCCTGGAGTGCCATTACGACCCATCGTATCTTTACGTGGCACCCCAACTTTTGGGTTATCAAAGTGGCTCTATCAGCAATTGCTTTTCCTTACTAAAGATTCAAAAAGAACTGTAAAGTCTGCTGAAGAGTTTTCGTCTCGCGTTCAACACCTGTAAGTGGAGGCAGATGAGGTAATGGTGTCATTTGACGTGACCTCATTGTTCAACTCTATTCCGCCCGATCTGGCTATCAGCATTATTGACGGTCTTCTCCAAGAAAAATACGATGAAACCGACCAACAGCTCAAATGAGTGCACATCATAGAGCCCCTGCGGTTGTGTCTTAAAAAGTTATTCAATTTAAACGGCCAAGTTTACGAACAAAAGTAGGGGACACCAATGGGCTCACCTCTATCCAGACTGATTGCAGAAGCAGTCTTACAGAGGCTTGAGTGGCTAGTCTTCGGCTCTTCCCCCACAAAAAAAATTCAAGGCCGGATAAGTTGACGACACTTTCGTCACCATCAAACGAAGCGAAGTGCAGTCTTTCAAGACATTTAGGAACGCCATCTTTTCCGACATTCCGTTTACTATGGAAGAAGAGGTCAACAATCAGTTGCCCTTCCTCGACGTGCAAGTGACTAAGCTGGCAGACGGAAGGCAATTAACACTTGCGCAGCGTACGGACCCCACGTACGTCATTGCGGGCACAACTCTCCCTGTAAATTCCCGTTTGTTAACTCTACTCATTTTAACAAACCCAGTCCTGTCTCTGCATTTATCGTTCCACTGCTCCTCGAAAACCACACAATCCACACACTAATCTATACTGGAGCTAACGTATCCATGGTGACTCCCCTTAACCTCTCACAGCAGTCTCTTAGTCAAATAGAACCATTGCCAACACCCCAGCATCTTTAAGTGGCAAATAAGTCATCGATACCTATTTCTGGAACGTTTTTGTTATAAGTGGTAGTCAACGATTCCTGTGTAACTCATGACTTCTTAGTGACACCTAGCAGCTCGTAGCCCCTCATTCTTGGATTAGACTTCCTCACGACCCATGACTGTATCGTCTACGCCCACGACCGAAGTTTAACATTAGCCCCTCACACCACCATCACTGCTCCGGCAACCTCTTCCGACGACCCCGACCTCATACATAATGTTGTTCTGTCAACAGCCACTTTAAACCCCACACATTTAGCTGACATCCTCCCTTCCCCCCTCCCAGTAGGCATCATAGCACATTCCCAGCTGAGGAACCTACTCACGTCTTTTGCCGGACTCTTCACATGGTCCATGGTGACAATCGGCCGTACACACCTAGTACAGCACACAATCGACACCGGCGAAGCCAAACCGATCTAGCAACCCCCACGACGGATCCCAGTTCAGTACCGCGACGAGGTCGAAAAAATACTGGATGAGTTGTTAGAGGCTAAAATAATCCAACCCTTCTCATCCCCTTGGGCATCCCTCATATCCTTAGTACCCAAGAAGGACGGTTCCCTACGTCTATGCATAGACTTTCGCCGACTAAAATACGCGATACATTTCCACTCCCACGTTGAGACAATACCCTAGACGCGCTTGGCAGCGCCGCCTGGTTTTCCACACTTGAACTTAAATCCGGGTACTGGTAAGTTGAGATCGGCCCCAGCGACTGCCAAAAAACTGCCTGCAATATACCTCAAGAGCTATTTGAATTCCAAACCCTACCCTTCGGACTCTGTAACGCCACTGCAACCTTCCAACGCCTCATCTTCCGCGTACTACGGACCCTTATTCCGTATAAATGCCTCGTCTACTTAGACGATATTATCGTTTTTGGGCGCTCCACGCAGGAACACAATGACAACTTACGAGAGGTACTTGAGGCCCTCCAGGACGCAGGCCTCACGCTCAACCCGACAAAACGTCTCTTCCAGCGGGCTGAAGTACACTTCCCGGGAAACTTCATCGCTCCTGGATATATATCCCCCCCTACCTGACCGCGTAGAACGGGTACGCACCTGGCCGACGCCCACGAACCACACAGAATTACGCAGCTTTCTAGGCCTAGTAGCGTACTACAGGCGTTTCATACGCAACTGCGCCCACACTGCAAGCCCAGTCCACAAACTCACCAAGAAGGATAGAGAGTTCGTTTGGTCAGATGACTGCGCTCAAGCCTTCAATTATTTGCGAGCTGCTGTATGTTCCGCCCCATTACTCGCCCTCCCGAATGCAGACAAGGATGCGCCCCCATTCATTTTAGACACAGACGCCAGTGGGTACGCAATTGGCGCAGTTCTGTCACAGGCTGATACAGAAAAAGTTGAACACACAATTTGCTTCACCAGTAACACCCTGACAAAAAACGACGCCGGTACGGCACGTTCCGCAGAGAGCTGTTAGCTATTATAGTATTCCTCCGTCAGTTTAAGCAGCTACTGATCGGCAAACGTTTTGCCCTATGCAAAGACCACTGAACATTACAGTGGTTGGGCTCATTTAAGGATCCCATGGACCAACTCACACGCTGGCAAGAATTCCTGCAGGACTTCGTTTTTCGCTGCCAGTTCCGCCCAGGGCACAAGTATGGCGACGCGGATGCGCTGTTACGGTTACTGCAAAATGACGACCACCAATAAGTGCCAAATCAATAAACCTATTTAACGGACGCGACGACCACGATTATTGACGCTATCACAACCACAGAACCCACAAGACACACCTGGTCGATAAATCAGAGCAGTGATCCGGACACAGCTATCATTTATCGCCATCTAACCGAAGGTCTACCAAAACCGACCGAACAAGACATGAAAGGCACAAGTCTGAGGGCACAATTGCTACTTCACCAATGGCTGTACTTGACCCTAAAAAACGACATCATGTTCCTCCGCGACCCCTCCTCTCATCATTTACGCCCCATCGTTCCTGGTTGTTTAGTCGAGACTGTACTAAACGACCTCCACAATCAGTTGGGGCATTGTGGCCAACGGCGCACGGAACCGGCCACTCGTATCCGTTTTTGGTGGCCGCAGTTACGTTCCTCAACACACTTTTTATTTTCAGACGTGTCCAACATGTGCCTCCTTTAAATCACCCACCCCATCCTTTCGCACACTGTAACAACCCTTGACCACCGGTTTCCCGGTGAACGCGTCGGCCTAGACATAATCGAACCTCTGCCGATCTCAGTACATGGGCACGAATACATCCTTGTGATGATTAACTATTTTGCGAAGTGGACAGAAGCCACACCCCTCCTCCGTCAAGAAACAGCGTCCGTCACAAACGCCATCAACCATACATGGATCAGTCGCTGGGGCTCACCCGTATCGTTTCATTCAGACTGTGGCAGTAATTTGGAGTCTCAACTGATGCAGGAGGTCTGCGAACTGTTAGACATACGGAAAACCCACACAACCCCCTATCATCCTAAAGGCAATGGTCCGGTAGAACGAACCAACCGCACGATTCACAACATCCTACTCGCGTTTACTAAGGACGGCTACCAACACGGCTGGGATGTCCACCTACCATTTTGCCTCCTAACTTACCGCGGAACGATCCACTCCTCCACCGGATTTACACCCTATTACTTATGGACAGGCCGTGACCTTCGTCTACCAGTTGACCTCCGTTCCCCTTTACCGTCAACAGACCGAACCACACCTCAAACCTTCGCTACGAAACTACGCGAGGTCATATGATCCGCATGCAACACCGCACGCATAACCCTAGGAAACGCCTCCATCCACCAAAAACAGCACTTTGACCGACACACCGCTGGCACTGCGTTCCAAATCGGTGACCTCGTAATTCATTTCTACCCCATACCTCCCCACGGTACTTCGGTGAAACTCCACCCCCCTTGGCGTGGACCATTTGATCGATGTCCTATCCCCAACCAGCTTCCTCTTACGTGACGCCATCTGCACCGAATCACCCCTTCACTGCCCATTTCTCTAAGTTAAAACCCTACCGTGGCCGCCTCCCCATCTGCACCACCGATTCTCTGCCCATCCTTCCGGCAGACCAGGTTCCCCCAGTAGCCATAGAAGAAACTGTACCCCACACTCTCGATCCCCCCAGCACTGAGGACAGTACTGCATCTTAGAGGGCGCTGTGTAACGGACCCGAAATACCCTGTTGTTTTAACCGAGGCTTCTTCAGTTTTTTAGACGGGATATAACTCCGCACGTGATAGTGTACCGGACACGCCGCCGCCTCTACGATAAGTCGTTTTACATCCATCGTCCCTCTTGTCGTTTTAATCATAACCTTTCCCCGTTTATCATTATTCTTACATTCATTGTATTTATATTCCTATCACTTCGCGTATATTGTACTTATCACATAAACCTATTTCACATAAATGTTGACTACTATATCGATTACCTCATTAATCTCTATGGTGATATTATATCGGAATGACTGATTCTTCAGAAGACGCAACATCAAGAGATACCCCAGTGAAGAAGGATACTGGATTAAATCCGCGGCCCTATAATTCAGCTCCCTCCTTATCACCGAATCAACCAGACGCTATAACCATACCATAGTCAGCCAGCCCAGGCAGAAACCGTAATGCTCTGGATACACAGCCAAATTTTCCATCGCTGCCGAATGCTGCACCTAATGGAAAATATTCAGAACCTCGTCAAATTTAAAGAAACGAAGAGGAAGAAGTCGAAAAAGGCCAACAGGATTACACAAACAATGAGTTCCAACTTTGAAGTTAGTTTAAAATTTTCGAAATCCGAGGAATTTACTGCTTTCGAGATTTCCGTCTACTGGCGCCCTTGCGGACTTTATTTATTAAGCTTTGGACTCTATTTGACATACTCTTCAGCCTCATAGGACTACTACAGGACAGCAGCGAAAACGTCCGATTTCCTCCTCCTGTGCACTTCTCGTCAGCAGCTCTACGAGATCTTCCAGTATACAAGAGGCTGAGTCATTTCGATATTTTATTCATAAATTTGATCTCGCTAAAAACTTTGTCCCATAACTTAAATACTATTAATCGTTTTTGCGATCAATCATGGAAGTCAAAAATATACTCCTCGGAAATCGTGCAAGGTACGTGGCATCGCCGAGGTTCAAACCAAGACACCAATGCGTGGGGAGCGACGGCAACACCACTGAGCTATTGCGGCATGTCAAATTTGATCATTTGAATTTGAATGAGGTAATAAACGCTAGACATAATAGAAATGACTACACTTCCAGACATGTTTTCTTAAAGTTGCCTCCTGTCAAACGGGCCAAGGGTTTAATAAGTTTTTTGGATGTCAATTACGAGGACAAAGCGTGTGCAACATGCTTTAAACTTCTTCAAAACATTTCGGACATTGAAAAGGATATGCAGGGGCTAAAGATGGAGATAGAGAAGTGAAAGAAACTTCCTCGAATTATACTCGAAGAGAACGAACTGGCAATGACGGAAACTAAGCAAATCAAAAGAACATACGCAAACACAGTTTCCTCAGTCATAACAACCAATTAGGAAGAAGACGGTGTGTTGACGGGGCTCAGCGTAATCGACAATGAATATCCGATACGACAAATAGACGATCGGCATGTGCGCCAGAAAATGAAGAAGTATCGTAGTACATCCAAGAAAGCCAGACAAAGCCAGAGCGTTAAGATGAGTGGGCTGAGTTAAGGAATTCCGCCACCAG
>WEDG01009918.1:0-29625 GCA_017591395.1 Schistocephalus solidus | reverse complement strand
ATGTGCTTACAGTACCTACGTAGGTACTGTAAGCACATGCACGATTCAGAGGAAGAAGAATGAATTGGGATTCGCAGGCGGTATTATGAATTTCAGTAAGGAATGGGCACAGATCGGAAGACAAATATTTTTTAAAACAAAACTCAAAACTCTGAGGTACACCCATCTACTCTAGTTTCTACGACACTGGGTGAATACATATTTCACCTAAGATTAATAAACAAATTGAAATAAGCCTAATGGCTTTATTTTTATCAGACTAAACGTCTGAATTGGTTGCGCAACAACTGGGGCAACTGGTGTTCGTGAAGTCTCAACGGAAGTTCTGGGCGCATCATCTTAACGGTACTTTTGCCGTTGTCAAAAAAGTCAAATTTTTCGGCCTCAAGAATTACCGATCACGTTTGTCTATGATACCAGATTCACGATCTCAAGAGAGGTGGCTTCATTCCCTCAATAAAGTGTCTATAAAATGACGATATGAATCGAAACAAACGATCGAAATCTGCTTCTCTTTGTCCTTATGCGACAGTTTTGAGCGCCTTTAACTATAGCCGACAGTATTCATAAAAACAACTGTAGCTGGGTCAATGTTGTACTTATCAGCAATAACCTCTTATCTAAAAACTAAGTTGTGTCCTCAGTCTAGGCCAATGCGTATGACTAATGTAGATTTTGCCAGCAGTAAAAAATAGCTTAACGGTTTTAACTTCATAAACTGCACAAAGTCAATGGATACCCAAACCATTTTATCGAGCATGGAAGACACATGGTGAGCAGATTGTGGCAAGAGGAGCAGCAGCCCAAAATCTGGATTGCAATCATCCAGCTCATGTCGATTCTCTAAGTGTTAACCCGAAAACTACGACTCGCCAGATTGGCATAGCACAACTGCCACCCCAGCGAACGATTTTACACCACCTTATGTAACATAAAGACATGCTGTCACACAGCGAAACATAAAAATTGGGTGTGATATAATTTGTGATTGTATAGACAGTAAAAAGGCTTAATAAACCAGACGAAAATTTCAGACCAGCCTACGTCACCACAAATCCACAATTCAGAGAATATACCCGAGCTACCTGCTTCTAGCTAACTTTTGAAAAACTGGCCACAATTGTGACATTCAGATGCCAACCATCAATGGCAAAGTCAATAAAAGAACAAAAGGATAAAATACTGCAAGTTATACGCAGAGATCACCTTCAAAACCAGGCATCCTGACCTCAATGTAAATTTTGAACTTAATTGAGAACATGAATTTAAGACAACCATGCAGACAGAGCCCGCGACAAATACAGGGCAAAAACTAATGCAAAAGCTTCAAAACGTAAGCAAAGTGATAGCTCACAGCGTAAGCAGCCATTAACATGACCAAATATTTTAAATAATGCTGAAACAGGTAGAAAATTAAAAAATCTATCAGTCTTCTTCCAACTAGGTAGAAAAGGCAATTTGATATCAAGCTGTTAAATATTTCACCATGGTGAGCCGATCATGCTTTCCGAACCATTAGCCGTTTGATCAATAATTTTTAGCGATGGATTCTTCTTTCCAAATTTATCTCTCACTATCTAGAAACTGGGCTAAGCAGTAGTGTTCTCCTAAGCATTCTCTGTCTGTCATTCAAACTTGAATATTATTGACAGAAGCCTTTTTTTACACACATATTTTGCGAGAAAAACGCGTGTATAAACGTGATATCTTGAATATTTTTTCCTTATAATCGCCGAGCCCTCACGTGCAATCACGAGTGACACTGGACGGGATAATATTAAATAGCTTTAATTATCGCATTGTCACTTTTATAAAATGCTAGTATTATAGACAGGAAATGTGAAAATTACCACTTATGGTAGTAATAACATTAGGATTAATGTCTTTTGCTGTTGTGTGTATTGTTTAAATAATTCATTGAAATGACCTTCAACGCTTACTTGCACTGGAGGTCCCGCTCTTTCTGTTGACTGTCGGCTGCGCGCTTTCTTAGTGTGGAGGATGAACATTGACAGCAAAGGGAAAAAGTTTAGCGTCATCTCATTTGGAAATCGAAAAAATACAGTACTGGGCTCGCCTACAGATGAAGTCAAAACAGAAGATGGTAAGCTCGGAATAATTTCTACTCAAGGATATCTGAACCCATTTTTAAAAGAATCTTAACTTGTGCATGCTCAGACCCTAACATCCATTTGACTGTTCATTATTATCGAAACCTCGTTCGTACTTTAGATCTGTACTTAAAAGGGTTTCTGTGTCTTGAATTAAATTTATATCCCCTATAGGCGACTTCGCCACAAAGCGTACAGTCCGTTGTCCGCATACATAGTCTACATAGACTCCGTGTATAAAGTAACTAAACTCGATTTGCCTATTTTAAAATTTCTGTGTCTTTCTTCTCTCCCTCTAACATCTTCACGTTCTTTCAGGTGGTGTATTGCGTGGGTGATCAACCAATCGGTTGGATATGGTCTTGATTTATACTTTTTTCCGATCTCGTAGTTTTCACTTAAGCTATTTTCCATTAAATGTGAGGGAAGCTTGATAATTATCTTCTGTTAAAATTAATAATGATTAACCAGTGTTTTTTGGCTTTTTTTATTCCTGTTCACCAGTGTACCCCTGCGATCTGTTTATGCTTATGTATACACCAACGCTCTTTAATTTCGTTTTAAACACTACAGTTAAGAACACTGGAAACTGGCTGTTCTACTCTGTATAAGATATTAAAAAAGGTCGTTAGTGGGTTCGGCTTTTGCGCTGAATCTTCCACTGTCTTACCTATGACTATAAATGACTCAATGTTATGTTTACTAGGATTATAAGTAAATACCACGTATATTATACCAAAACTTTTGCCCTTTGAGTGATAAATCCAGCTTTTTCCCTAAGGTTCTTCAAATAAATACGAACACCTGATTTTCAGGCATAGTTCTCGTGTCTGGCACCATTTAGTCGTATGCGAAGCTCACCAACATCCACAGAACATCTGAGTGGGTATCTTAATTAAGTGCTAGTTGCCAGGGGGCAGATATGCTTTGCCGAAGTGCACTTATATGCAAGAGATTTTGATCAACTTTTATTATAGTGAACTTGAGTCAAAAATTGGATCATGGTATGCTGTTTTCTACGGCACCAGACCGTCATTTTCCGTAGCAGGGGCTACCTGCTGGGCCTGTCTGCTTTTCCTTGGTCCTTCAATATATTTCAGAATGAGTACATGTCTATAGCTGTCAAAGATAAAAAGATAAACAAATATTTATGGGTGATGCATAACGTTAGCGCAGTTTTGCGCCCACCATAAATTCAGTCGCGGTGTACAACTGACACGGATTATGTCAATCTTTACTGCATAATAATAGAGACGATGACTCACCTGGATTTATTAATTTTAACCTATTCTGGGAAAATTATTTTTATGGGCATTTTTATGCTGATTAAAGCTCAGGGGTTGTTGAAAATACTGATCAACAAACATACTTTTTGCGCATTCACTAATCCAATTATACTTGTCTCATTTAAATTCGTTGAGAAACAGCATACTTCTCAACTCACATCTAGGCCCCGCTATTTTCGTTTCGTACTTTAATCTACCTTAACTATCAGTGATCCATCTGGGCTCAAAGTATTTGACACATTGGTCAAGCACAATCTATGATTGGTGTTCCAAAACCAAATTCTCAATCTTTTTTAATCTCTTAGGGCTCAATTTTTGGAATCCAATGGTCCATGAGCATATAACACAGAGATGACAAAACACACTGCATTGTTTTCATTCAAAAGATTTTCTAAATGCTGATAATTTGTTCGAATCAGATCCTATGCAAATAACCACCGAATATCACCCTCTCAGAATAATATAAGACTTAGCCTATTTATGTTCCCTTCTATTACCAACAAAAGATGGGTCGAAGCAGCATTTGAGTTTCACTGTAACAAAATTGGATCTCTGTCTACTTAATCTGTTAAAATTTGAAGAGTTACAGGCAGGGCCATTGAGTCCCATCCTTAATAGCTTCTAGTGGCACAGATTTTTAACACTTCCTCAGGGCAACATAAGATTTAATAAGGATTTCGCATGCCTACCTCTTCCAAACATTCTGGAAGTATTGGCAGAAGCCTTGGCAATTCCAAAGACAGCAGAACATGCTGTGTCGAAGTTCTGTGCGGTATTCATCTCTAATTAAACAGGTAAAGAACGGAGCTATAAAACATGCAACTTTCTTACGTCATTCATAGACCAAGGGGAGTTGTGACGCATTTGATCGGAGAAATAATCGGAGAAATAATAATCGGAGAAATAATTTTTGGAATTAGTAAGTGCAGGACGTAGAGTTAGATGATCCGGACAGGATTTTTTATGATCAGATGCGAAATGTTAATGAACATCTGGGTCGAAGAAAATCAAACTGTGGAATATCCGCGTAATGTGTCTTCTACAAACAAGTAGTACTACGACTAGTATGAAATATATATGGTAAAGATGTTATACCGTACACCTGACATAGGTACTAGCTAAAAGCTTAGACTTAAGCTAGGTCGGGAGTACCATGTCCAGATCACCTGACTCCATCTCCTGAACTTAATCTTTTCAGAAATTATTATCCCAATTGTTCTCTGAAGTCCAAATACCTGAAACCGCATAGAAAACGCTGGGGGACCCACTTAGGAGCTGAATCCCTCGTCGCCGCGTCCTGCAGCAGCAGAAACATCGGCGAAACACTTATCTGGGCTTTTTAGCTAGTTACTTTGCCGGGAGTACGGTCTACAATCTTAGCCATATATATATATATATATATATATATATATATATATATATATATATATGCATGTTCCTTAAGCAGATCGGTGAGCCCCATACTATCATCATATTCCCGATCACAACCGACAAAACAACGAGCCCGTGGCTCAAATGGTAGAGCGTTCGACTCAAATACCAAAGGTCGCGGGTTCGAATCCCAGGTGTGCCACACTTGGGATTGGGTATGACTGGCTGATGACGGCTAATAAGCCAGAAATGGCCATTCCGGTCTCCCCTTGTCTTTGTCGGTTCCATTCCATCATATGCTACGTCGCTATGCGACCGCCTGCGAGGGCTCTAGTCTGAGCTCCAGGGCACAACGGAATATGCATGTTCCTTAAGCAGATCGGTGAGCCCCACACTATCATCATATTCCCGATCACAACCGACAAAACAACGAGCCCGTGGCTCAAATGGTAGAGCGTTCGACTCAAATACCAAAGGTCGCGGGTTCGAATCCCAGGTGTGCCACACTTGGGATTGGGTATGACTGGCTGATGACGGCTAATAAGCCAGAAATGGCCATTCCGGTCTCCCTTGTCTTTGTCGGTTCCATTCCATCATATGCTACACGTCGCTATGCGACCGCCTGCGAGGGCTCTAGTCTGAGCTCCAGGGCACAACGGAATATGCATGTTCCTTAAGCAGATCGGTGAGCCCACACTATCATCATATTCCCGATCACAACCGACAAAACAACGAGCCCGTGGCTCAAATGGTAGAGCGTTCGACTCAAATACCAAAGGTCGCGGGTTCGAATCCCAGGTGTGCCACACTTGGGATTGGGTATGACTGGCTGATGACGGCTAATAAGCCAGAAATGGCCATTCCGGTCTCCCTTGTCTTTGTCGGTTCCATTCCATCATATGCTACACGTCGCTATGCGACCGCCTGCGAGGGCTCTAGTCTGAGCTCCAGGGCACAACGGAATATGCATGTTCCTTAAGCAGATCGGTGAGCCCCACACTATCATCATATTCCCGATCACAACCGACAAAACAACGAGCCCGTGGCTCAAATGGTAGAGCGTTCGACTCAAATACCAAAGGTCGCGGGTTCGAATCCCAGGTGTGCCACACTTGGGATTGGGTATGACTGGCTGATGACGGCTAATAAGCCAGAAATGGCCATTCCGGTCTCCCTTGTCTTTGTCGGTTCCATTCCATCATATGCTACGTCGCTATGCGACCGCCTGCGAGGGCTCTAGTCTGAGCTCCAGGGCACAACGGAATATGCATGTTCCTTAAGCAGATCGGTGAGCCCCACACTATCATATATATATATATATATATATATATATATATATATATATATATATATATTGTAAGACCTCCACATAGCGTTTCTATCGGTTGCGTTGAATATTGTTATACAAACTAAAAACATACTTTACTTCCCTTTTTCGATATAAACTCGATCGGTCGGTTCAGACCATCTGCTGGAAGGCCACTGTCAGTGCCCGAAAATCTTGAACGAACAGCTTTTTGGAGTAGGTATTTTCTTTTTGCCTATTGGTCCCCACTAGTCAGCACGATCAGAGGCTTAACAGACATGAGAAGGAAACGCAAGGCACTTCAATCCCCTAACCATCGGACTCTACTAACTGACTACTATGGTTTCATGAGACCAAAATAGCGGAGTCAGCATTATTATGTCCTACTTCTCTAAAATCCGCCTTATTCGCTAAATGAACTTGGCCTCTGACATTGACTTGTTTTATCCTTAATTGTAGGCCCTGTAAGCACTGCCATCGACGACGTTGTTGTGCCCTTAGATGATGACGTTGAAGAAGAGCCAGAGGAGGGCAAGCTGGGTTTGTATGAGGTGAGTGCTCCACATTCTGGTCTTTATTCCTTCATCTTCATCGTCTTGAAATTCTACGCTACAATGGAGTCATCGTCATGTGCATTGCGAGTGGGCAGAGTTGATGTAGACAATACCAGTAGATTTCACGATATCTTGGAATTTTTCCGCGACTTTGTCAAATGTCAAAACCTTGGACTTGTCCTTAATCAAGCAAAACCTCCCAGTAGCACCCGGGGCTGTTGAAGTCAGGCGGAAAATTGGCTAAGGATAATTGTGTGTTCTACCCGTTTTCGACCCATTTTTTATGCAGGTACAAGATTAAAAACTCAGACGTTTTCGGGCAGGCAGGAGTGCGTTTTTGAATCAGATAAGCATGTTCATTTAAAGCATTTTGTAATGTACCGAGTTGCAAGTGATGCATTTTATGCCATGAAAAAGAGCCTAGTAATTGTCGTCCACTTCAGAAATAGTATTCGGCTGCGCTTCATGTAAATCAAGTTAAAATGAAAATCAACGTGACAGACTCCCAGTACTGACACAAATAAGAAGGAATAGGTTCTTAAAATACCTCAAAATATGTAAAGTTCACAGTTATAATAGGAGCCCCAAATTTCTTTCAGGTGTAAAGATTACTAGGCTGATCTTAACTATCGAGGGTGAATAAAGACACTAAATAAACTTCTTGAATTTAAAAATATTGAACAGAAAAACTGCGGCGTCTTTGACACTACTAGTGTTTCATAATCGTTTTATCTGTAGAAGTGCACTTCAGTACTAGAAACAGACACCGCCGAAGCGGGAACTGCGCGAATTCGAGTCCTCTGAGAATACACTGTGTATACTTTTCGAATATCTTCTGAAGTGGACCGCAGATCAGTGATCCTGTTTGCCTACATCGTACACAGTCTGTACTTCACACTTCCATACATGAGAGAATTACCAGGGAAAGCAAAGGAAATCGGAATGACCATTCTGGCTTTAATTGACGTTGTCAGTGGGGGTGTTTGAATTCGGGACCATCTGGTCATTGAACCCTCGATTTAACGCAACCATTGTGGGCTGCGATGTAAAATATCACAGTTCACGTCGGCTTCCTTTTAACCGACTGACCCTGCTTGCAGCCAGACGCCTTTTTAACTACATGGGAATCATGGCTCACTTGGTCTGTACTTCCAACCCCCTTGACATCCTTGAGCAAATTAGGTTTACCTAAAATAACGGTTTTTTTCTTCGACCACGGAGATTTCCTCGAAAATTGGCGGGACCTGCACGTCATCACATATTACTATTTTAAGGCATTATCTTTGCCTAACCACACCGATTGAGAATAAGACTGAAGAAATTGGCTGACGTGGGACGAGGTTTATGTTTAGCGCGTGCCATACACAATTTTGCCTCCGACATACGTGAAAGGCACTATGCAGGACACATAAGGAAATAATCCCTACAACCTGACCAGAATTCCAGGGCAGAATCGGCTGGAAAACCTCTAAACTACGACGTTTATCCTACCGCGTGAATTGCATACGCACGAAGTTTATCAGGAGAAGGAGCGTACTGAATTCCCATGAGAAACTGTATCGCAGCACCGATCTCATTCCCTCTCTCCCTCTCCCCTCAGATTTTTTCTCTCGTTCTTCTCATCAGCAACAACAGCCTGCCAGAGCCTTTGGGCTGACTGCGGCTAAAATTTTACGCCCTAACTATCGTGGTGTGCATTTTCGTCTCCCGTATACCTCACGCATTTGCGGCAATAGATAAATTGTTAAGAGGACGCATCGGACCACGGCTAAATTATGCGATGTACTAATGTGGTTTCTGTTACGGTCTGGTTTCCGCCAGTTCCATAACCCCTGTCATGCGGATTCTGCAATTTATTTGTGTCCATCATCGTTGTGCTGAGAGCCAACGACAAAGTCATGATGCTCCGAATCCAAGTGGGCCACCGAAGAAAGCATGAACTCAGATTCAGTAGAGAGAATCGGACAAGAGGTTGGATAGGGACCTCCGATGGTTATTAACTATTGGCTAAAGAAATTAGATGCGTGTTTCCAAGCTCTTCCAAAGCTTTGATACTATGTTTTTAGACTTGGATGTCACGCATGAAGTGTGTACTCAGCCAATGATCTTGCAAATATTTTAAATTGCATCTTGAATTAACCTTCTGCTCTTTTGGCCATGTGTTTTTGACTGTGAAACGGAAATTTGCTTCTTTTTTCTTCATAAAAGTCACTTCATTCTCTCCGCTAGACGCATAATTGGTGCGATAGGGTTATGCAATGCCATGTACGTGATTTCCGGTGGAGCTTTTGTTTATGAGCTTTCAACGCGTCGTAGGTTTTATCGTTATGACTAAATACTCAGCTCTCGATCAGTTACCTGTCCTGGGGTCCACGATGTTACTGTGACTGCAATATTCCGAGCTTATACGTAGGCTGGACTTTCCCGATTCCTGCTTCTCGCGAGAGAAGTAAAAGTTATGGTTTCCATTTTTATGCAAACACACTCAGGGCATTTCCAAACTGCCTCATTAGACTTTGAGGTCACTGGTAAAATAGCGGCGTACTTATCGCAGTTGTTAACAGATAAAATATTCCTATGTTAATTGATAAAGGGCAATTGGTTGGGCATTCTGTCGGACACCATCACTTACCCAATTATAAAACTCGACGTAATAAGTGCTAAAACTGCCAGTATTAACGATAGTTTCTGTCAACTCAAATGCATCGTGTAAATTAGCAAGTAGTAGTCCGTACGGATGTTATCTAACACAGTAACTCCCAATGCTTGTCGGCTAACGAATAACCAAGCCATCTCCAGAATTTCGGAGAGTGCAAGTTCGCGATGACTCTAGATATTACTTGGTCGGGAGATCACTCGAATTATTTGGACGTCTGGAGAATAAATGTGGGTATCTTGTAGGCAATCAGCTAGATCCTGTAGACGACACTACTGAAACGGACAAATAAATAAAAATTTAAACTTTTAAGTGAGCACCCACAAAGCTCGTGGAGTAAAATCCGAAAAATAAATTTGCCGAAAGTCAGTAAATTACTTGAATGAAGTGAAAATTGCCATCCATGATGCATACAGAAATGAAAGAAGACGCACTGTGGCGTGAGCTAAGCAAAAAGATGGATCAAAATATCTCATTGAGTCACTTGCGAGGCCTACATGTCCCTATACTCTCCTTCATACGCTTTATCGGGAGAAGCAGTAGGCGCTATTTCGGTGTTTGCACCGGCTAGTACCAACGTATTTAGCCGCCTCCAGTTCACACAGTATCGCCAGTTGGTACAGCCCATGCTCTACAATATCATAAGAAGATAAACCTTTATTACAGTTATCTGCAGTTGCAATGGCAAATCGATTATTTAAAGTTTTCCCAGCCTCTTGGTTCTTTTGTCGTTTTTGTTTCTGGTATCTACCCTGGCAGTGGTGCTCAGTGCCCATCTCCGTCATATTCTGTCTTGCTCTCCTATAACATCTGGCGTTTAAGACTTTGGCAACCTGGAACGCTAGAATGCAGGTTAAAACTCAACACGAGGAGCTGTATGAGCGATAACCCGTGTCAGCTAGGTATTTGTGCTGCAGTTGATCCTGTTGAATGTCACACATAGGCTATGACTTTCGGATAGCCAAATCTTTTATCCAACTGCCTAAAGTTACAATGGCTTATCAAAGCCTAGGAGTTTTTCCTGTCTTGTTTGCGTCTTTCATATTTTACCTGGTGCCCTCAGGGTAGTGCCCATTTCCGTTCGGATGTCGTCGCACATCTAGCAGTTTAGACTTCGGCACCCTGTTTCCGCCGCCAGGCATGTCTCATGTTGTGGACTGTTAGGGCTACCAGGGCAATATTGAGTCTCTTGCGGTTCACCGATCTGCTTAAGGAACATGCATGTTCCGTTGTGCCCTGGAGCTCAGACTATAGCCCTCGCAGGCGGTCGCATAGCAAAGTGTAGCATATGTTGTTTAGGTGGAACCGATAAAGACAAGGGAGACCGGAGTGGCCATTCCTGGCTTATAAGCCGTTATCAGCCAGTCATACCCAATCCCATGTGTGCATATATATATATCGAAAAATTCTTTTCCAAAGATCCAAATATACACTTAAATATGCCTTAGACTGAAATTGTAGTTTTTGACTGGAACGTCCAGGTCCAAACTGCCGTCCTTCCTCTCCCAAGTAGTTGTAGTAGTCCGAGTGATTTACCCGATGTTGTGCAGTACATTGGAGATTACTGGCACTAATTTTAATGGCCTCTCCCGATGTGTAAGTAAGACAGCTTCAGCACGGCCGTCATCAATCAATCATACCCAATCCCAGGTCATGCAGACTTGGGATTAGAACCCTGATTCTTTGGTTATTGAACGTTTTCGAGTTCAACGCTCCACCACTGAACCATGAGATGTTTCCTGTCGGCTGTGGTATGGAGTATAAACTTTCATACGAAGTGAGGCTACAAGACCACAACTTTTCTGCGAACATCGAAGGTGAACAAAACCACGACTGATGAAAATCACCTCGAATTTGATACAGATGTCGTAGAGGACTAGCAACTGAGCTCCGACCTACAGCTTATCTAAGGCCCAGAACTTTAATTTCCGTCCTAGGATGACTGCGTCAGTAAGTTTTGGAATCAATTCTGCTTGTCCAACCAACTGCGACAGAAAAACCACAGCTCGCCGCTTCATTTGATACTCTTTTGTTTTTCTTATCGCACACCCACTGAACACTATTAAGCTCTGAGGTCGCACCAGAAGTTTTATTTTATTTTAGTCGACGGAACCTATGTGTTTGGTTGAATATTATAAGTGGCCGCGTGTCTTCCTGTCTTGTCCACACGTTGTGAGTTTACTCTTTTTATCAGGATTTTTCTTTGGCATTCGCTTCACCAACCGGTTCTGTCACAAGTTGATATGCCTTTCTGAGCTTCTCTCGTCCGTCGTCTGCTATTGTGCGAACTTTCCTTTAGATTTCAAAATTAGTACTTCAGTCCAATGCGACTGCTGTCGCGCTGTTCCTGCCCACGTGCGCCCTTGTGCACCGGTCTTGTCAATGTACATATGTGGCATTAATATCACCGCTCTGGCCCCAGCAACAGTTAGCATGACTTCGAATTGACGGTAAAGTGGGAAGTGGACGGTAAGTGAGTGGTAGTGATAGGAATGTTGCATGATTTTTACAACCTAAACAGTATGGTTTATCTCCTGTGGCATCCAAACGTGCGCAGGCAATTACCTGAAAAGCATACTTACGCACAGATCTTCACCTTCACTTTCTGCCAGAACTGACCGGGAAAAGCGTAAATCGATTTCTTAGTCAGGCATTTGTTTGTTTGTTTGGCATAGTTCACTCATCTTGTCAAATGCAATCACGTTATGACATAGATTGCTCCGGTTCAACCATAATAGCGCTGATCTTAAACGAGAAGTGAATTCTTTGCGAGTCTTGTTGATGCCATTTTATGGGTTTGTCCTTTTTAATGCGATCGTTCATCCCCTGAATACAATTTATATCGAATATTATTAAGTGCTATACAGTGACTACAGCAGTCTACGGCTCCCTGTAATGGAGATGTATTACTGGTAGTGACAGGGAAACGACCCCGGCGGGGGCTGTAGCCAGGCGTTCAAAGGCCTAGAATGAAAACACATCTATATGCATCCCTTTCCGTAGAAACACAGCTCTGTCCGTGATACTGTCATTCGAACTGCCTGCGCATTTTCGACAATGAGACACTATTTAATTTTTCGAAGTCCAGAAAGAGAAGGTGCAATAGTTAGAACAATTTTATTGGCCTGACGTTTCGGATTCTCACTCGAAACCATCGTCAGAGACAGTTGCATATGAGGGTTCTTGAGGAGGTCGATGAACACCGACGTAAGCACTGATCTTCAACAACAACTACCCGATCAGTCGCAAACTCTGTTACGTAAGGGCGCTACCACAGCGCGTTTAGACGCATTGCCGTGAAATGGAAGACTAAGTTACTGAATTACAATATCTTCGACGAGTACTCAGCGTGAATGGCTGCCCGCGCAAATTTGTGAACAAGTGTCGAGAGACCAAACCCAACTAACCCTTAAATTTTGGCAAGCTCTTCCGTGCGTGAAGAACGTCTCGGAAACCGTCAACCGCCTTCTCATTACACTTGAAGTTTTGTGTCGGGTCATGCAACCGAAAAACCCACTGCCATGGCGGGAAACGTCTGGAGTGATTCACCAGATCTGGTGCTGTTGTTGACAAAGCAAATACGCCGGAGAGTACTCCACATGCGAATGGCCGAGCACGCAGTAGCGCTGAGGACGAGGAAAGACGCTAGCTTTCGGGTTGCAGCCCAGTCAACGAGACACGGCCATATTTTCAAGTTTCGCGAGGCTGAACTCCTCACAAGAGGTGATAGTCGCGTGAACCGCAAGCTGTTTGAGTCACGCTTCTCATGTTCGCAGTTCATCAACATGCAAATGACCTCCTGCTCCCATATTCTGTACCGAGGCCTTGTCCGAGCAGGGGAATTGGCCAAGTAGGGAGGGCGCGGGCGACCCATATTTCCAATGACAGCCGGTCGAATGTCCGAGTCAGTATCATGCCAACATCTAACATGGCTGATGAAATCACGGCTATTAACTACTCGGATGTGTCCTGCCAAGCCAGCATCGCATCCATTACGACTGCGAGCGGTCATCGCAGGAGCTTCTAATTGTAGTATTTAAGTAGTCTTATAAATATTGCGTACTATAAATGCTGCGCACCTTTGGCCTCCATTACCCTTACTTGCGACTATCTCTGATGATTGGTTCGAGTGAGAATCCGAGACGTCAGACCAATAAACTTTATGCTACAGTGATAGCATCTTCTTCTGAACTCCTCCCTGGAACTCGCCTGTTCGCCTCTATCAGCAAATTCAAAGTCGAATGTCAACCAGTCCCTCGAAATTGGCTGCATCGCTCTTGTCCTAGATCGAAACGAGGACAACTTTGGCTCATGATTTGCCTCAGTTGAGCCGTGCTGAGTCTGCATGGTTAAAATGCTTGTAAATGGAGAGTGGTAGATAGAGAGGGAGGGATAGAACAAGAAAGCGAATGAAATGCTGTATTACAAACAAATAAAAGCGTAAGTTGCTACCGCGGTCTCTGGAAGTTTGCGGGCCTGGCCACCTACTACAGTCTGAATATAGAGATATCGATTACCAGCACCACAGATTAATCCGGATTCAGTCCCATGAACACGCGCAAACCCTGGCTCCTGTCAGTGGCTGGGGGGCATACCGTGTTTAAATCGTCCACCTCGACCACGTCTGTATACTGTCTCATTTGACCTCCGTAACGGGCACGCAAAAAGTGATGGGGACACGTCAGCGTACCCTGTTTATGACCCGTCTCATCAGAGCGCTTGATCGTTTGGTTTGGTGAAGCACATACAACTTGTGATGTTCTTGCTTGACCTTTTACTTTGCCGGACATGTAATATATGAGACAGAAGCACAGCTTTTCAGTGAAAACAGTTCTTTAACATCGCAATTGGCTTCGGTTACTTGCTGCTGCGATCTTAGCGCACAGGGGATCAATTCGATAACGAAACGATCTCCCTCAAAGTCTGCACATTTTATAACTTTCAAACTGTACTGCTCCTGTCTTTTGGTTCACTCTTTTATAGGCATTCTGATGAGAGCATATAGGTATATATAGATCCATGATAGATATACATATATATATATATATATATATATATATATATATATATATATATATATATATATATATATTGGTATATGTATATGTTGATAAGATGGAACTGACAAAGATCAGCATGATTCTCTGTTTCATGGGAGAAGTGGGATCGGAACGGTGAGCAAGCAAGGAAGCGGTATTTGCAAACGCCGAATTTCGCATTTAAATGATTCGGTAGACTATGAGAATCTGAACACTTAATGCAGTTCAATGAAGTATACCTTCAGATACCATCAGAAGTTCTCGTAAGTTGCTTTAGGTTCGAGGGAATGCCTTTGTTCCCGACAAATACGGAGACGTGGACTGTGATGGTACTAAGCCGTTCTCTCACTTTCAGCCCTGGAATTGCGCTTTCCTTTGTCATTATTCAGTATGGCTTTGCTAAGGTTTTGCTGCTGTCTAACTTCATCCGAAAGTAGGTGATCGGGGGATTTCAAAAACACTCATCCGCAAATAACTTAATCTTGATTTGCGCTGTCTTCGCTTACTCTGACGTTTCAATAATCAAGTTTCTTCATGGACACGAAGAGCTGTTGTTCTCGTGGCCACGAGTACTTGTTATCGCCTACTTATACTTTCCATCCCTTATGTCACTTTGACAGGTGGACTGAATTTAGAAGTTTCGTCAACAAATAAAAGATTTAGATAATGTAATTTCGCTTCCTACCTCTCCCCTGCTAACTCTGATCGCATTACACACTTATATTCGTTAGTTTATTCCCTCCTGCCAGTTTACGTTTGAGCACTTAGCCTTGTATTCTGACCAACTTACCTCTGGATATTTTAAGCTGTGTTGATAGACATATTTACGCCCAGATATCGACAATCATCTTTTTGCGTGCTGTGTAGTCCGTTTACGAATTTGACGGAAAGCGCTATAACTTGCTCATGCCTGTGCCCGGGCTGTGCAAAGTTAGTTTTACAACATGCTCTTGTGCAATTTTGGGCTTTTATTACTACAAATTACCTCATTCGAACTTTTTTCTCACATCAACGAGGACGGTATGTTAGACAACTAGGCGATGTGCTCAGCTTTTCTACAAAAACACTTCGCTTTTGTCATTGTCAGGTGATTTCCAAATGCACATGACTCTAGGACAAGAACAATCCCGCATTTCAAAAGTATGCTATGGCTATACAAGCAACCAACCATCGTCTAATTTTTTTACTTGGCTACAGCTTTCGATATGATTCATAGTGAGTCACTTATGGATAATGGAACTAGATGATATTCGGACGGAAAGAATGGCCTCGATCAGAACCCACTATTCCTCCACTTCTGCGCGAGGTCTCATCCACATTAATTCTAGCCATTTGGCGTCCAATCTGGCGTACGGTAATGTTGTGTTATCTCACGCATTCTATCTAACTACCTCTGACTACAGAATATGGTGTTACGAATGAAAGAAAAGCCAAATCGTTCGGTTTATCCATAAACGTTAATAGCAATTTGTTTTCCTACTGCATTCCTTACCAAGAGAAGGCACCTGAGGAAATGGGCATTTTCAAATACCTCGATGGACTGCTATCGAATGTACAGAGTAAAGACCGCAGGATTGTTTAACTCCATGAAAATCCATCTGATCCAATTTTGAGAAAAGGTGGTCGCCATGGCGGGGTTTGAATCAATTACAGCGTGCTCAGGGCTTGTTTAGAGCTAGCGCTTTGTCGTCGGTTCGAACCTCATCGCCGCTGCCGAGTTTAGCACAAGTGGGTCAGATGACTTATGCAAATCTACCAAAACACTTATTGATCCTTCAAAATTGTATGCAGGTCCGCATGCAGTCAGTTCCCGTCGCTGGTTGTGAATACTAGGCTCTACATGTAGAAGACAAGCGAACATTTGAGGTGTTTGACCCTCGTTGCCTGAAACTATACTTCGAATTAAGGACCTTATTTTATCCCGATGGGACAGTTCACACTTGTTGCGACGTCGCAAGGATATCTTAGGTCATCCAAGAAAGACGACTGAGGTGGTTTTGGCTCGATATTAATCATCTGCCACAGTGTGACGACCCTCTATTCAGCGCCACTGCACGCCTGGTGCCGCTCAAGTAGAGGTCAACTCAATACCGGGTTTAACACAGTCCACCAAGACATGGTAGTTGTGGTTTGGTCTTCCGTATTTTGTCTATTGTTAAGACAAAGATTGCGTCACAGTATCCAGGTCCGCTGCCACAGGTTGGAACTCTTGAAGAAGTAGGCAGAGGTGCCTTGTATGGCCATCTAAACACGTCACGGGAATAGGAACCATCCCGCCATGCGATACCGTTCAGGAAGGGTAAATATATATATGTGACTTAACGCTAACACTAACCCTAACATAAAACTAAACATTCAACTTCATCTTTAACCTAAACCTACCCTAAACCTGAACCCCACAGGTAACATAATAATAACCTGAACCATTAGATAATCACTACCCCAACTCTGACCTTAAACTCAAACTTAAACCCTAACCCTCACCTTAATCATAAGCATAATTTTTCCATAATTTGGCACAAAGCTTCATGTTTTCTGGGTGGTTCCTATTCCTGTATCCTGTTTAGGTGGCCATAAAATGCATCCTTACCGAAAAGTACTTCACGCGGTAGATCAGATGTGAGCACGGGCAGGTACATCTCCCCTCTTTGTCCATACATTCGGACGTTCAGCCTCTGTCTCACTCTGTACTTCGTGCTCCGTCAAGATTAAGTTTGGTTTCGCTACAGGTTAGCAAATAAATTTGCCCCGAGATGTTGAGTTCAAGGCAAAGCTTCCCACGGAACCGTTAGCTGGTCCTGTTGTCCCTCTGGCTTCAATTCACTGTCGTATGCACACTTTGCTCTAATCAGATCCGTAGGCTTGGCAGAAGCACTTGAAAATTTCGTTGACTTCCGTCTTCCCTAAAGCCTATGTCCCTCACTCGTAATTCTAAAAACCAAAATGTGTGCCTTAAATTTTCAATTGAAGTATTGTACAACTTCACGGGATCCGGCTTCTAGGTAGGTGTCCGAAAATTCCCCACCTAGCGCAACCTATTACACCTAGAGACATTCATCGTCACTTATCGAGAGAACTTGCGTAACAGTGATATTTTAGTAACTTTCGTAGTTTTACCTTTTCTACTTCTCCGACAGCGGTTGGGTGAGCTGATAAATTGGCTAAGGAACTGACTGGCTACGCAGCCATTTGCTCACTGTCCCTCATTCTTAACATCACTGATCACCGCACAACATATTGAAAGAGCAGTTTGAATTTCACGTCATGGCTTTTTTAGGGAGACTATCCTATAAATTGTGTATTTGCCCACCAGAAATTTGCTGTGCATGTGTCTACCGTCAGGGCTAATTTTATCACCACGTCACATCATAAAAACCATTTTATAATTATTAATTTGATCAAAAACCACCGACAAGGTAAACCAACCAAAACGAAGCGGACTAAGCGAATGTTTTCGCTTAATAACTGAAAATGCCCGTTGCAGCTTCTTTTCTGACTTGCTAGTACATTGCGACGAAAGAAATTAACAAAAAAGCGAGTGAAAACGTTTTACGCTTTCGGGCTCAAACAGAAAGCTGTTAAAAATGACAAAAACGATGCATTTTGACAGAAAATGATGAGCTTGCAAAGCGTACCTAATATTATGTCCAGAAGTAACAGTCAAAGGCCATTTAATGTGCGCTATCCACAGAGTATGTAAGTGACTGTCATAGTATCTTTTCGGTTAGGTGAATGTTCGACTGTCTTATCTGATGAGGTCCACAGTGTGCATCACTGCAAGTGGTACAGTGATGGCGACTTGCGCTGCACCCACCGTAATACAGGCAGATTTGCCCTAAATTCCGTGGAAATTGTGGTTCGGGCCAAGATTAAAGTTCTGCTAAGGTGTTTGGATTAGGGGTAGTGTTAAGTTTAAAACATGGGAATAGCCAGCCTTCTAGCGCAAGGTCACCCATATTCCCGATGCGGTGGATTCCTACTCCGATGTTCTTCTGCCTGAGGCTTTATAAGAAAGTCTGATCGGCGTGTTTTTAAACAAAGGTTTATGCCAGCGTTATCATAACTCCTAGTGATTTAACTTATACGTGCAGAAAGGTTGCGACTTTCTCTCAAAATGGTCAGAAAAGATTTTGACCAAAGAGACTACCTTGCCGACCGTCAGGGCCTGCTGGAGGACAGGCGGATTGGTAAATTTCTATCAATGTCTCTAACCTCCGGCGGTTCTCGACCTCTCTTCTTTCCGACTCGGTCCAGGTCATCATGTTTCGGTGGTGGGATCTATAGGCCACCCCAAGGATGTGAGCAGCGAATTGAGTCAGTGAGTAACCTCGCGCACCATCAGCTTGCGGTCATTTAGCCTCTGTAGCTGTACTAGCAATTATGCCATAAAATCTGATAAGCAACGAGAAACTAATCACTCGCATCTAGCTAGTCTTTGAGTCGCGTACACTTTTTGTACAGGGTGACTTATGGTCGATGGACGATAGCGACGTAAGTCAACCGAACTTTCTGTAACGTGCATAACACGTAAGTTCGGCCGTCATAGTCTGACGAGGTCCATCGTATGCTTTACAGCATGGTGGTGCAGGGGCGCTGACTTCTGCGCAAACTAAATTTAAGGGATAGCAGGCTTTTACTGCATCTACCGCACTATCTCTTCCCTTACCCGCCTTTGCCCAGTGTCAAAACATAGTCAAGAAGACTGGAGGTGGGGTCGGGCGCAAATGAAACATCTCCCATAGAGTTGGAGAGCCGGGTGCGGCGTGAGCCCGCACCTACGCGTGTCTATGTTAGGCACGCGCACCCCCATGTTCTGCGTTTGTTATGGGACCGCATGCCAACTAACCCCTGTCGTACCCTAATTTGGCCCCCGTGTTGGTCCAGTGCATCTACCACGTGGTTCGTTTAGGGGAAACAACGTGCATAAGTCGAACTGGAAATACACGTGTAGGTAGAGCTGGCTCAAATTTCTGACCCGACTTCTTATCACTACTCTCAACAAGCAGTATCTCACCGTTACCAAAGCCTTTTTATTCACCAAAAGTCGCTAGAATTACTCCCTGCATAAATCCAGTATGCTGTACCTCTTGAAAAGTAACTAATGCCGCACTTATTTGCTGGAGTGTAATTGTAATAATTTTCTTACTAACCCTTCTCCTTTGTGTGACTCTTCCCCTTCGAGGTCCGAAGAAACAGTCACCGAACAATTATTTTTAATATTGCAATGTATTTAACCGACTTAGTTACTGTGGTATCGGCTCCTGCCACCACTGTTATTATCTGTTCAGGTTATCCAAAACATACGCTGTTGTTGTCTGCCCAGATACCTCAGCACGGTGTTTTGTCCAGTTTTTTCATTTTGTACGATTCTCCGCGACCATTCTAGATTGCCGAAAATTGTGAGCGATTGCACAAAAACACGGGCGTGAACGCTAGGCCGGTTAAGTTGATTGATGTTATTTCTTTGTTGAAGTAGCACCGTGCAAGGTCTGAATATGCTTCCACCCTCGAGGTAGTGCAGACCGCACCCCCAAAGTTATTAGGATCCTGATATCTTTCTATCTGATTTATGCTCCTTCCACTGCCTGCATGTGGTATCCCTTCAGAAGCACAAGCAGTCGTAAACCAGGCGGTTATTATGCTGTTAGAATCTCTACCACCTGCTTGGAGTAAGGAATCGTGATCTTTCATGGCAACAGGGCGCCCAGCGAAACGCAGAATGCGGCATTCATGATGAAAAAAATACCGCAACTTGGTGATACTTATAGCTCAGAAGTTGCCGGGGTCTCACCATCGAGGTAACCGTGTCACACCGTCCAGGAAGCCCCCTTGGTAAACGTCTGTCTATTGCCGAAACTTCCGGCCCAGTACCTTGGCTTTTCTTGAGATGGTTTTTTCTCACCCTTTCTTTCTATGAAGAAATGTGTGGATAGCGGTCAGTTTAGCACCCGGAAACTATAACATGTGTTCCCGGCTCCGATGTATGCGGTCATAATTCATGTATTCAGGACTCGGTTGGGCCTGTTAGCTCAGACGGTTAGAGCACGGGCTTTAAACAAGCTTTATGCTTGTTGTCTTGGGAATGAAACCCATCGAGGCCGCTAAGTGTCAGCAGGTTTTCAACTCTACCATTCAGTTCGATCACTAAGCCCTCGTTTATGATGGTATTTCAGTATTATGTAAGGATGCCCTCTATGGACGCTAAACAGGACGTGATAAATGGAACCGCGCACAGTGCATGTGGCTTTGCGCTAAATTCCAAGGAAATTATGTTTGAGGATTAAAGTTAGGGTTGGGTATAAGTTTGCGGTTAAGGTCAGAATTAGGGTTAGGGTCATGATTAGGCTAAGGGTGAAGGTTAATATCTTGTTAACTGTAGGGCTTAGATTTAGGGTAGGGTTAGGGTTAAGATTAAGGTGTTTGTGTTTGGGTTTGCGTTATCATTAAGATACGATATATTTACCCTTCCGTCAATTTACTGTAAGGCCACATATTTTAAGCGCGTGGGCGGTTCCTATTCCCGTGTCCTATTTAGGCGACCGTACAAGGCATCTCTACCCAGTGCTCATCCTGCAACCAATCATTCTAAATACTGGGACGTCAAGTATCACGCAGTCAGTTTTCGTCCCCAGGGCCGAACTAGACTCGATTTCTCCTCCAATACGTATTTTTACTCGCTGTTACGACCCTTTCTAGCTTTCCAGAGGACGCGACGTAAAGACTATGAGGGCTCGCACGTTTCTCAAACCACTGGCAATTTTAAAACAATCAGAATTTTACTAGAGGTTTTTGGATCACGACCACTAAATTTTCCGAGTGGGCTATCCGTTATTCGTGAATCACAATTCTGTCGAACTGCAGAAATATTTTGTCGATGGAGGGGTAATTTCTGTGGGCCTGTGCTAAGCAGAAGACACGGAGACAGTATTATTCTTCTGTCTGCAAGTCGGTTTTTTGAGGCTTTACTTCGGTGCTCATGCTTTGTCCCGCGAAGATTACACAAGCTAGTGAAAAGTATTTTAGATAACAAGCATTTGATACGTAAATTTCAACCGATTGTAAGGAAGATTATCAGTAACCATGTATGAAATATACACCACATTAAAGCCATAAATAAATCTGATATTAAGTCCAGTGGCATTTTGCATGCGATGTATTTTTGAAAAGGCAAAAATCTGTGCGAATTGTATAATTTTAATCCGTAAATTTTCGGGACTGGTTCCCCAGCTAGTTATCAGACGTATGGGTTATGTACAAGAACAGTTAACCATTTAAGCGCGCTTAACAAACGGTTCTGTGGACCCAAGCCTGCGCTAATGCGCGCCAACTGTATTTAATCATCCCCTCAGCATTGACTATGTTCGATTCCATTTGTCATTGCAAATTTGTACATGACATCTAAATTAATATGCCGATTGACGCTGAGTGCATTGTCTTAGGAATTAACGCCTTTTCTTACTGGGCTGGCGCCAACGATGTAAGTTTTCTCTCATACAAATGTATGTCCAGTGTCCAATCAGTGCATGGCTACCTGCGATAGATAGTCTCGTCGCCTCACTGTTAGCCGATGTTCCTGTATACGGTTTGAAACAGAATACCCAGTTTGGCCAAAATAGACGGCATCGCAACTGGCACACGGGATGTTGAAGACAAAATCTTTTAGCTTAAGTTTTCCAAACCTGTTCATAGGGTTTGCAAGCCGTGTACGCAAATTAGTTGCGGCTTGGGTTACTACTGGCATCTGATGTTTTTTCGGGTGCCTTTTGACAGGCTCAGATGCATTTTCCGCCGATGGGCAAGTTTGCTAGGTGATGATTTTGGTGTTTGGGTAGCCATAGTGTTCGAAATTCGGTTGAGTTCTTGATGTCTCGTGCCTATTCGCGCGTAACGGCATACGGTTAAACACATTGGGAAAATAATTTGAAACGGTATCAGTCAATTAAAAGATGCATTTTATTTAATTGTTCGAGCCACGATGCCAAAGTCATCAGGCCCAGTTTTGGGGTTCCAGCATTAATCGAAGTGGCAATTGTGTTTGAGTCTTCGTTTTGCCGCAGACTCGGTAAAATTTTAAAATAATAATAATAATAATAATAATAATAATAATAATAAAACGTCGCCTTGGCGTTTACGGGGAGTAGACCGAATTCAATGAAAAGATGCTCACTGCTCTTGCGTCCTAACCATCCCATGTAGTAAATGACAGTTTTATAATCAATTAATCTCCTCTTAGCGTTTTTGCCGGTATCAGCTATGTGCTTCTTCCTCCCGTAATACAGATGGTATTGCGCTGAATTTCAGAAAGTTATAACCGTTCCCATACTTCAAGCCCAACACTTACCCCATCCCAAAACTCGTACTTAACACTAACCCTACTATTAACCCGAAAGCTTATCTCCCCAGAATTTAGCTCAAAACCTCCTGTTTTACGGGACGTTCCTTGTCCCCTGTATTGAGGTAGAGGACTTCATAAATGACCGCTATGTGTTTTTCTGTCATTAACTTCATGCGAGCTTTAATTTTTTATACTCGGCAGCAAAGGTTGCATGTATCTAATCGTATGATGCTGCAAGTATTTCTTGACCGAATTTGCAGAAGAGTCTTTTTGCTATCCAATTGTGCACCGGTTTTAAACAAATATATTGACAGTTGACTCCGTCAATTTGAATGAAATAATCTCATCATATCAAGCCGAGTCACTTAACCGCACGTATTTTATAGTTTAAACTAATGCAACGATCAGAAAAATCAGGGCCAACTACTCTTACCCTTAATACCTTCTTTCTAATTTGTTTTTCCACTCCCTGTAGCAGAAAAACTGATTTCCTAACTCCATTAAACTTACTCGTAGTCCAGTTTGCACCTTTAATTTTCGCTTATGTTTTATTGGGAGATCGTTCTAAAAGGAGCATCGTATCCTGCCTTGGCAGTACTCAACAACCAATCAGAATAGAAAAAATAGTTTCACGCATCAGATTTTGTCTTCCTCGTTTTCGCCAGCTAAACCTTCCCAATAAATAAGTTGATTTTCATTCATGCCGTTTGTGTTCGCCTTTACTCTAAAATCGTCCGCCTTTGATCTTTCCTAAAAGATATTACCGACCACAAAGCCCAGACTATGGCCATTTCAAGTTTGGTAGCGGGCGAACTGATACCCATCCAATTTGTTTGCTAAAGTCAGTCAAAATTTGGGTTTATGCACTCTAATGCAACCCTTGGGCCCATTTGCATTGGTATTTCCTCTACGCGGGATGCAAATTTAGAGCCCGTTACAAACTCTGAACTATGGGCAAGCGCTCAGTGCTATATGTGAATTTTGGTAGACAACAGAGCCACTCGCTTCATGTCGCTTCGTCATGACTCCCGAAACTCCGACGCCAGAAAAGCACTCAGTCCCCATCCCCTTGCTTTCGATGGTATTTAGTAACTATTTTCTCTTAAAATCCACACTTTTGCTGGAAACGCCATTCAATTGCACTTATAATGCTTTTCTTCTTTTTAGCATTTTATAAAGCCTTTCATTTAACAGCGATTTTATGAGGCTTTTCCATTACCTTTGAAGAATCGATTGCTATTTACATGTCTGCCCTAAGTGCTCCTGAGACGCGATATGGAGGAATTTAGCTATCTGCTTCAAAATAATTTATATAGACCAGTCTAAAAATATTGTTGTCGCTATATTTGCGCACTGAGCGTCCCGCATGTTATCTCGTACAAAAAATCTACTCGGAGAATTCAGTTCGTCTAAAGCTCAGAATGTGCCTTGATAGCGCAGTCCGTGGGTTTCGATTAAATCTGAGGTGGACATTTATACGCTAATTCATAATTGACAGCAGCAATGTTAAATATACTTTTCTGGTACTGCTGCCTTTTGTCACCAGCAGCTATAACACACCATTGTTTAGGACATATTGTTATGTGATATTGTTAGGTGATATATATATATATATATATATGAGGAAATAATTTCTGAAATTATTAAGTTCAGGACATGGAGTCAGGTGCTTCGGATATGACTTTTTAGGGTCAGACCCGAAATTTCAATGAACATTTGGGTCGAAGACAATCAACCACTGTGGAATAACCACGTAATGCCCATTCTACAAACAAGTAGTACTACAAGTAGTATGAATCTTATATGGCAAAAGACGTTATACCGTACTTCCGACATAGGTACTAGCTAAAAAGCCCAGACACGTGTTTCGCCGATGTTTCTGCTGCTGTGTGACACAGCAACGAGGGGTTCGGCTCCTCAGTGGGTCCCCAGCGTTCTCTATGCGGTTTCTGGTATATGGACTCCAGAGAATAATCGAGGAAATAATTTCTGAAATTATTAAGTTCAGGACATGGAGTCAGGTGCTTCGGATATGACTTTTTAGGGTCAGACCCGAAATTTCAATGAACATTTGGGTCGAAGACAATCAACCACTGTGGAATAACCACGTAATGCCCATTCTACAAACAAGTAGTACTACAAGTAGTATGAATCTTATATGGCAAAGACGTTATACCGTACTTCCGACATAGGTACTAGCTAAAAGCCCAGACACGTGTTTCGCCGATGTTTCTGCTGCTGTGTGACACAGCAACGAGGGGTTCGGCTCCTCAGTGGGTCCCCCAGCGTTCTCTATGCGGTTTCTGGTATATGGACTCCAGAGAATAATCGAGGGAAATAATTTCTGAAATTATTAAGTTCAGGACATGGAGTCAGGTGCTTCGGATATGACTTTTTAGGGTCAGACCCGAAATTTCAATGAACATTTGGGTCGAAGACAATCAACCACTGTGGAATAACCACGTAATGCCCATTCTACAAACAAGTAGTACTACAAGTAGTATGAATCTTATATGGCAAAGACGTTATACCGTACTTCCGACATAGGTACTAGCTAAAAGCCCAGACACGTGTTTCGCCGATGTTTCTGCTGCTGTGTGACACAGCAACGAGGGGTTCGGCTCCTCAGTGGGTCCCCCAGCGTTCTCTATGCGGTTTCTGGTATATGGACTCCAGAGAATAATCGAGGAAATAATTTCTGAAATAATTAAGTTCAGGACATGGAGTCAGGTGCTTCGGATATGACTTTTTAGGGTCAGACCCGAAATTTCAATGAACATTTGGGTCGAAGACAATCAACCACTGTGGAATAACCACGTAATGCCCATTCTACAAACAAGTAGTACTACAAGTAGTATGAATCTTATATGGCAAAAGACGTTATACCGTACTTCCGACATAGGTACTAGCTAAAAGCCCAGACACGTGTTTCGCCGATGTTTCTGCTGCTGTGTGACACAGCAACGAGGGGTTCGGCTCCTCAGTGGGTCCCCCAGCGTTCTCTGTGCGGTTTCTGGTATATGGACTCCAGAGAATAATCGAGGAAATAATTTCTGAAATTATTAAGTTCAGGACATGGAGTCAGGTGCTTCGGATATGACTTTTTAGGGTCAGACCCGAAATTTCAATGAACATTTGGGTCGAAGACAATCAACCACTGTGGAATAACCACGTAATGCCCATTCTACAAACAAGTAGTACTACAAGTAGTATGAATCTTATATGGCAAAGACGTTATACCGTACTTCCGACATAGGTACTAGCTAAAAGCCCAGACACGTGTTTCGCCGATGTTTCTGCTGCTGTGTGACACAGCAACGAGGGATTCGGCTCCTCAGTGGGTCCCCCAGCGTTCTCTATGCGGTTTCTGGTATATGGACTCCAGAGAATAATCGAGAAATAATTTCTGAAATTATTAAGTTCAGGACATGGAGTCAGGTGCTTCGGATATGACTTTTTAGGGTCAGACCCGAAATTTCAATGAACATTTGGGTCGAAGACAATCAACCACTGTGGAATAACCACGTAATGCCCATTCTACAAACAAGTAGTACTACAAGTAGTATGAATCTTATATGGTAAAGACGTTATACCGTACTTCCGACATAGGTACTAGCTAAAAGCCCAGACACGTGTTTCGCCGATGTTTCTGCTGCTGCGTGACACAGCAACGAGGGGTTCGGCTCCTCAGTGGGTCCCCCAGCGTTCTCTATGCGGTTTCTGGTATATGGACTCCAGAGAATAATCGAGGAAATAATTTCTGAAATTATTAAGTTCAGGACATGGAGTCAGGTGCTTCGGATATGACTTTTTTAGGGTCAGACCCGAAATTTCAATGAACATTTGGGTCGAAGACAATCAACCACTGTGGAATAACCACGTAATGCCCATTCTACAAACAAGTAGTACTACAAGTAGTATGAATCTTATATGGCAAAGACGTTATACCGTACTTCCGACATAGGTACTAGCTAAAAAGCCCAGACACGTGTTTCGCCGATGTTTCTGCTGCTGTCTGAGACACAGCAACGAGGGGTTCGGCTCCTCAGTGGGTCCCCCAGCGTTCTCTGTGCGGTTTCTGGTATATGGACTCCAGAGAATAATCGAGGAAATAATTTCTGAAATTATTAAGTTCAGGACATGGAGTCAGGTGCTTCGGATATGACTTTTTAGGGTCAGACCCGAAATTTCAATGAACATTTGGGTCGAAGACAATCAACCACTGTGGAATAACCACGTAATGCCCATTCTACAAAACAAGTAGTACTACAAGTAGTATGAATCTTATATGGTAAAGACGTTATACCGTACTTCCGACATAGGTACTAGCTAAAAGCCCAGACACGTGTTTCGCCGATGTTTCTGCTGCTGCGTGACACAGCAACGAGGGGTTCGGCTCCTCAGTGGGTCCCCCAGCGTTCTCTATGCGGTTTCTGGTATATGGACTCCAGAGAATAATCGAGGAAATAATTTCTGAAATTATTAAGTTCAGGACATGGAGTCAGGTGCTTCGGATATGACTTTTTAGGGTCAGACCCGAAATTTCAATGAACATTTGGGTCGAAGACAATCAACCACTGTGGAATAACCACGTAATGCCCATTCTACAAACAAGTAGTACTACAAGTAGTATGAATCTTATATGGCAAAGACGCTATACCGTACTTCCGACATAGGTACTAGCTAAAAAGCCCAGACACGTGTTTTCGCCGATGTTTCTGCTGCTGCGTGACACAGCAACGAGGGGTTCGGCTCCTCAGTGGGTCCCCCAGCGTTCTCTATGCGGTTTCTGGTATATGGACTCCAGAGAATAATCGAGGAAATAATTTCTGAAATTATTAAGTTCAGGACATGGAGTCAGGTGCTTCGGATATGACTTTTTAGGGTCAGACCCGAAATTTCAATGAACATTTGGGTCGAAGACAATCAACCACTGTGGAATAACCACGTAATGCCCATTCTACAAACAAGTAGTACTACAAGTAGTATGAATCTTATATGGTAAAGACGTTATACCGTACTTCCGACATAGGTACTAGCTAAAAAGCCCAGACACGTGTTTCGCCGATGTTTCTGCTGCTGCGTGACACAGCAACGAGGGGTTCGGCTCCTCAGTGGGTCCCCCAGCGTTCTCTATGCGGTTTCTGGTATATGGACTCCAGAGAATAATCGAGGGAAATAATTTCTGAAATTATTAAGTTCAGGACATGGAGTCAGGTGCTTCGGACATGACTTTTTAGGGTCAGACCCGAAATTTCAATGAACATTTGGGTCGAAGACAATCAACCACTGTGGAATAACCACGTAATGCCCATTCTACAAACAAGTAGTACTACAAGTAGTATGAATCTTATATGGCAAAGACGTTATACCGTACTTCCGACATAGGTACTAGCTAAAAGCCCAGACACGTGTTTTCGCCGATGTTTCTGCTGCTGCGTGACACAGCAACGAGGGGTTCGGCTCCTCAGTGGGTCCCCCAGCGTTCTCTATGCGGTTTCTGGTATATGGACTCCAGAGAATAATCGGGGGAAATAATTTCTGAAATTATTAAGTTCAGGACATGGAGTCAGGTGCTTCGGATATGACTTTTTAGGGTCAGACTCGAAATTTCAATGAACATTTGGGTCGAAGACAATCAACCACTGTGGAATAACCACGTAATGCCCATTCTACAAACAAGTAGTACTACAAGTAGTATGAATCTTATATTGCAAAGACGTTATACCGTACTTCCGACATAGGAACTAGCTAAAAGCCCAGACACGTGTTTCGCCGATGTTTCTGCTGCTGCGTGACACAGCAACGAGGGGTTCGGCTCCTCAGTGGGTCCCCCAGCGTTCTCTATGCGGTTTCTGGTATATGGACTCCAGAGAATAATCGAGGGAAATAATTTCTGAAATTATTAAGTTCAGGACATGGAGTCAGGTGCTTCGGATATGACTTTTTAGGGTCAGACCCGAAATTTCAATGAACATTTGGGTCGAAGACAATCAACCACTGTGGAATAACCACGTAATGCCCATTCTACAAAACAAGTAGTACTACAAGTAGTATGAATCTTATATGGTAAAGACGTTATACCGTACTTCCGACATAGGTACTAGCTAAAAGCCCAGACACGTGTTTCGCCGATGTTTCTGCTGCTGTGTGACACAGCAACGAGGGGTTCGGCTCCTCAGTGGGTCCCCCAGCGTTCTCTATGCGGTTTCTGGTATATGGACTCCAGAGAATAATCGAGGAAATAATTTCTGAAATTATTAAGTTCAGGACATGGAGTCAGGTGCTTCGGATATGACTTTTTAGGTCAGACCCGAAATTTCAATGAACATTTGGGTCGAAGACAATCAACCACTGTGGAATAACCACGTAATGCCCATTCTACAAACAAGTAGTACTACAAGTAGTATGAATCTTATATGGTAAAGACGTTATACCGTACTTCCGACATAGGTACTAGCTAAAAGCCCAGACACGTGTTTCGCCGATGTTTCTGCTGCTGTGTGACACAGCAACGAGGGGTTCGGCTCCTCAGTGGGTCCCCCAGCGTTCTCTATGCGGTTTCTGGTATATGGACTCCAGAGAATAATCGAGGAAATAATTTCTGAAATTATTAAGTTCAGGACATGGAGTCAGGTGCTTTGGACATGACTTTTAGGGTCAGACCCGAAATTTCAATGAACATTTGGGTCGAAGACAATCAACCACTGTGGAATAACCACGTAATGCCCATTCTACAAACAAGTAGTACTACAAGTAGTATGAATCTTATATGGCAAAGACGTTATACCGTACTTCCGACATAGGTACTAGCTAAAAGCCCAGACACGTGTTTCGCCGATGTTTCTGCTGCTGTGTGACACAGCAACGAGGGGTTCGGCTCAGTGGGTCCCCCAGCCGCCCCTGGTGTCCGGGTACATGGACCCAGAGAACAACTCCATAATACGTAACTGAACGAAGTATACCA
>WEDG01009916.1:0-17111 GCA_017591395.1 Schistocephalus solidus | reverse complement strand
ACGGTAGAATCTGTTTTTCTTGTTCGACGGAGTGCGCGGCATCTGAACTCGATCCCAGGTGTTACCTTGAGGGATACGGCACCGTCTCTGCAGCCTGCACCCGTTGACTTCTTCGGCAGACAGTGAGCGACCGTACACGGATGCTTTCTTGCCTGAGGCAGAATCCCGATTCCTAGCAAAGACAGAGAGACTGCATACAGACTGCAATTGTGTTAGCCCTTCCCTGATCTGAATTGCTATCATCCTTACAGGCGGCAGTTTTTTTCTCCTGAATAACATGAAAATAGGAAAAACACATATAATGATATATATTCAGGAGTTTTTTTTCACTGCCAGCCTCTACCCACTGAATATTTCACCTGACAATGCCTGTAAACCGGTATTAAATACAACTATTATTATTATTATTATTATTATTATTATTACTCAATAAGCTGCAGTGTTTTCTCCTGAAAACACCTGAAACAACGATTAGGAGTTTTTTCACTGTCAGCTTGACCCTCTACTGTATATTTTTTTGACCTTGCCTGTAAACTGGCAATAAATAAATAAAATAAAATAAAATAAGTTAAGAATTTTCGGTATTTAGAATTTAGAATTTAGAATTTATATTTGGTTAGCACCGGGAAGGTACTGTCTAAGCAAACATTAGTAACGAAATAAAGTTATGACAATGTGTGCAGATAAAATGTACAAATTCATAAATTGTCCTGCTATGTCAACAGTTAGCAATGTTTTTAAAAATTAATGGTGAACTAGAAAAAAATAGGCAGTGAAAAAAACTCCTACCATGAAAAATGGAGGCAGAGTTCAATAGGCCTTCATTTTTCGAATAGAAGGTAGGAGAAAAACCGCTTAGGAAAAAAATAGTCAGGTGGTAGAATAGGGTAATACTGCAGTAGCATTTCAGAATGAGATAATGAAACGTCGAGGTGATTCGTTCTTGATCACTTAGGCGTATGAAACAGAATCTCACGAAAAATGCGTCAATGAACTTAAGTCCTCAGCATCATAGGATCCAGAATTGAATTCTGATGATGGTTAGTATCCAAAAGAAACCGCAGCATTTAAGACTGTGGACCACCGAATTTGTACGTCTGAATGACGTCATCGTTTGGAGGACGGGTGATATAAGGAGACATTATAGTTCATGGGCGTCTCCAGGTAGCGTTAATATAGTTTCAAGAGGGTTACTCAAATTCCCGATGGTCCTTTCTCCGAGTCATGGGGAAAGCTACTGGGAAAAGATGAGGAAAATAAAAGGTTAATAGAATCAGTGTTAAGATAAATGTGCAGTCTTCGCTTGAATGCAGAGGCAAACTTCTTACGTGGATCAAGAATTTTCTCGTCGGTCGTTCCCATGTGGTCTGCATAGGCGGATCGCGATCAAAACGCACAGTCATCGAGAGTGGAGTTCCGCAAGGTTCAGTTCTCGGACCAATCCTATTTCTCTTATTTATTAATGATTGTGTACAGGAATTGCTATGTTTGCGGACGATATAAAAATTTGGAAAGTTATCAACAATGCTGCCGATGGAGACGATTTCCAAGAAAATCTCCATCGATTGGACGAGTGGTCCCGCAAATGGCTCTTGTCCTTCAACTCAAACAAATGCGCCCGGCTACGTCTGGGAAGTCGGAATCAGGTCACTGATATGCGACCCTACTTTTTAAACGGTATGCCACTCCGAGAAACACACACCTAGAAGGATCTCGGCGTTTGGATGACAGACAACCTGAAGCCTTCTACGCAATGCTGCAAGGCGGCTAAATCCGCCAATTCAATGCTGTACTCTATCAAGCGGGCATTTAAAGTTTTCGATGAAGACTGCTTTTCTAAAGTCTTTGGTACGTTTGTTAGGCCCCATCTTGAATATGCGATCCAAGCCTGGCGACCGTGGACCCAAAAGGACTACAAAATGCTCGAAAGGGTACAGCGACGAGCCACAAAATTAGTAAGAGGTCAAGGTGAACTGCCATATGAGATTCGCCTAAATAACCAACAGCTCTATCCTCTGAGTTATAAGCAGTTGCACGAAGACTTGATACAAACCTTCCGTATCGTGCGTGGCATGGATTGCGCCCTCCTATGTGATGACTTTTTCCAACTTGCTACTACAAATAATCTCCGAGGTCATCCATTCAAACTTAGTGTGCCCCAAGTAAGATTAATAATTCAGTATATATAAGGGAGATAGGCAGAGCCTTTGAAAACCCTATTTACAGATAGACAGTATCAAAACAAGCAAATGTTACATGGCGATAGTCGTTTTAGTATATCGATCATTGCTGTCGACTCAATATATGTTCATCAAGTAAAAATGCATCAAGTCTTCTTTTAAACATTTCTACGCTTTCAGCCTGAACAACCGAGGCTGGCAGTTTGTTCCATTCGTCAATCACCCGTTGGGAAAAGAAGTTTGCCCGCACTTCAAGTTTGGCGTGATTTCTTTTCAGTTTGTATTGGTGACCTCGGAGACTTGTTATGTTTGCCAATTCAAAAATGTTGGCCATCTGAAGAGCACAATCAACTCCTCTGACAAGTTTGAAGACTAAGATCATATCCCCTCTGTATTGCCTATAAGAGAGAGGAAAAACTTTTAGTCTTGCTAGGCGGCCCTCATAGGGTAGGCATTCCAATCCTTTGACTAGTTTCGTCGCCCTCCGTTGAACTTTCTCCAGCAGATCATAGTCATGTTTCGTCCAAGGGCGCCACGCCTGAACGCAATATTCCAACACCAGCCGGATAAATGTTCCAAACACGCGCCCAAAAAGCTCTCCATCAAAATTAACGAAGGACCTCCTGATTGCGCCTAAAATACACATAGCTTTCTTTGCGATATTCGCACAGTGCGACGATGGTTTGAGAGTTGGTGTTATCCATATACCCAAGTCCTTTAGAATATTTACCTCCTGGAGTTGGTGACCACTGATGAAGTACTGGTATTCAAACCTAATCATCTTTCTGGAACTAGACCACAGTCGGATTATTTGGCATTTGTTAAGATTAAGGTTCAGCAGCCACTCATCACACCATGTTTGCAAGCGATCTAAGTTTTGTTGTAATTTCCGCGCATCCTCCGGTTTTTCAATCGAGTTCCATAACTTCAAATCGTCAGCGAACATTACCTTCTCGCATGTCAGACAATCCAGGCAGTCGTTTACGTATATCAGAAACAAAATGGGACCCAGAACGCTGCCCTGCGGAACTCCACTGTGAACGGTTTCTCAGTGAGACTTTGCGTCTCCGACACAAACACGCTGGCGCCTGTCTGTGAGATAGTCGGCCAACCATTTGAGTAGGTTGCCAGTCTCACCCATTTGACGGAGCTTAAAGATCAGACGTTTGTGTGGAACCCTGTCAAAGGCTTTGCTAAATCAATGTAGATGGCATCGACTGAAACACCCATTTCTAATGATTTTGTCCAACTTTCCATGGATGTGAGCAGGTTTGTGAGGCAGGATCGACCACTTCGAAATCCATGTTGATATGAACTTATCAAGTTATTCTCTTCAAGATGTCTCATCAGTTCCGTTTTGATTATCTTCTCCATCATTTTGCAACAGATACTTGTGAGGCTGACTTGTCGGAAACTGTTTGAAGATGTCCTCTCTCCTCCTTTATAGATAGGGGTTATGTTGGCTATCTTCCACTCGGTAGGCAGAGCCCCCGCCTCCATCGAACTTTCAAATATCTTGGAGAGCGGAGAGGCCAGCTGGTCTGTGAGTTCATTGAGAACTTTTGCGGATATATCATCTGGGCCAGGTGATTTAGGGGGCTGTAGCTGTTTCAGAGTTTTTCTTACTGTGTCCATTGGGAACGACACCGTGCTTATTTTGTTTGTAGATGTGGAAGTACTGTAGTATTGGTCCTCGTAAAAAGGTGATTCTTCGGTATACACGGACAGAAAGAAATTGGATAAGAGGCTGGTCTTATCAGAGTTATCAGTTTACCTGTTTCTCTGATTGTCTCTAAGACAAGGAATGCAGTCGTGATTTCGTTTTGCCTTATTAACGTTAGCATAAAACCTTTTCGATTGGATGTGAGGAAGTATTTTTTCACCAACCATGTCTTGAAACCGTGGAATAACCTACCTGAGGTGATTGTAATGTCCCAGTCTGTGGATGTATTTAAACATCGGCTTGACATACATATGTTGCTGCACCAGGAAGATTATGTGACTACTTTACCTTAACAATATCCGTGTACCACGTAAATCTGCCTGCATTCACTTGACTGTAACTTTTTTTACATTGCTTATTATTCTTCCGACTTTCTGTATCAAATAGGGATTTCGAAGGCGTAAGCCTATTTTTCTCAAATACACTGAACTGAACTGAATTACATCTATAAGCGTATTTTTCGATTAAGAACGAGGTTTCCAGCGCTTAGTGGCATCAGCTCCGTTTCGGTCCAAATGCTTTATCAAAGGACTGGCTTGAAAAGTGTCCTATTTTATTTAAGAATATATCTGTATTATTACGTGAGAAAACCTTTTTGGTTTTTATTTTAAATTCAGCTAGACTATGAATTTTTCTAAAACTATTGGGAGAGCATTCCATTTAATCGCATTTCTTATGGAATAGAAGTTTGACCGTTGGGTTTTTGAATTTGGGGATCCTTATGGTATTTTATTCATTTATAATGGCTCAAGCAGCGTTTTCATTTTACATTGTATTCATTCTGAGAATATATTGGTTATATGTGACCATGAACAGGAAATTAAGACCATTTTTGAGCCTTTTTATGCAGATGAAGATCTACCACAAATAAGGCAACCGACCATGCCTATCAATGTGGTATTGGCGGTAGAGTTCAACGACATCTTTTAGGAGGGGAAAATCAGGAATTAGGGGATGTGTCCAGGATTCGGTCAGGCATAAATTATCGGGCGTCATTTCAAGAGCAATGGCTCTGATTTGGGCCATCTTGTTTTTAACGGACCTGACATTCAATGATATAATATGTAATGTGCTAAGGGCAGCATGTCTACTGTCAAAAACATTTATTAAAAAAGTTTGGAGGTAAAGAATTAGGTTGGCAGTTGTTTTTACTTGGCGAACAGTGCCAATGAGTCCAGAACTATTGACACACTATATTTCTTTCTACACTAGAACTAGAGGCTGCCGAAACGTTTTTCAAAAAATATAGCTTTCCCGTGATTTCAGATCAGCAAATATGAGGGAATTGCTAACACACCTAAATTCCCACGACTGGACTAACTTCTTTGTATGTTCGGATGTGAATGTTTGTACTGATACTTTTCACAAAGTTTTATGTCCACTAATTTCTCGTTTTATTCCCCGTAAGAAAATAATTAATGTCAAGGATAAAGTCTACCTCCCTTTATCATTCCGCCGTAGACTGCGTAGACTCTCCCGTCGTTTTCATCTACAAAACGACACCTCCGTCCGGCCCTTGATCCAGCAAATCTTTCAAGAGGCTAAGAGGCTGTCTGACGAAAAATGACAAGCCGATGAGGTTACCTTTGCCGAAAACCCTTCGTTAAATGTTGCGAAGCTCTTTTCGCGCACAGTAAAAGCGCAGAGGAAAACGCAGCACCCCGTACTTCGAGACGCCTAAGGAAACCCAATAGCTGACGCTAAGTTGACTGCTGATAGCTTCAATGCTTTCTTGTCTAGAACGTTTAGTGAACATTCTGTCGCCCCCTTTCCTAACATCCGGGTTTGGACCGGTAACGTCCTCGAAACCATAACTTTTACCCTCTGGGACGTGACCGTAGCCATTCGGCGTTTTCGTCAATCATACAGTCCAGGACCAGATGGCGTCCCGGTCAGCGTTTTAAAAGCGGATGCAAACGATATATTTCCGTCCCTTCTGTATAAGATATTTAATCTTGCTCTTGAAAGTGAAACTTTCCCTACTTTTTGGAAGGAATCGCACATACTGCCTTTTCCGAAACACGGCCGACCTACGTCATTTGACGACTTTAGGCCAATAAATACACTACCAGCAGTCTCGAAGATATTCAAGACCTTGATCAAAGACAAGATGATGTGTCACTCAAGAGAAAATAACCTACTTAATGCGGCTCAGCATGGTTTTCTCGAAAAAAGGTCTTGTGACACTTGCCAGCTCTCTTTCTTTGATCATGTGCTACAATCTAGAGACAGCGGTTTTGCAATTTACACCGTTAACTTCGATTTCACTCAAGGCTTTTGATCGTGTTGACCATGATCTCCTACTGTTGAAACTTGCCTCCTTCGGTATAGTTAACAAGCTTCTGAACTTAATATTTTCCTAGTTGAATGCTCGCGCACAACGGGTGAAAATGTCTGATGTTATCTCCAACCCCACGCATGTGAGGAGCGGAGTTATTCAGGGCAGCCTGCCCGGCCCGTTTCTATTTTGCCTCTTTTTCAACGATGTTCCTGATTGTTTTCAGTATGGTAGGCCCTTTATGTACGCTGACGATTTAAAAGTTGCCTACCGATATAAACCGATTGATCGCAACATCGTGCTTGAGCTCTTAAAAACGGATCTTCAGGTCTTCGCTCAGTGGTTTCGCACATGGCGCCTCTCACTTTCTTGGAAAAAGTGCTCCGTTATGGTTATTGGCGACAACCATCAGCCCCATCTAAGCATAGACGGTCACGATCTAAACGTGCCCGGAATTATAAAGGATCTGGGCATTTCATACTCTAGTAGTCTTAATCTGTCAGAGCACTGCGCCCTGATTGTCTCGAAAGCACGCCAAACTACTGGGTTTATTCTCAGAAATTTTAAAACCGTCAAAATTAGAATCAGCCTCTATAAAATGTATGTCAGGCCTAGTCTGGAATACTGCTCGTTTCTTTTTAGTCTTCTGCACGCTAGTGAACGAAAGAAGACAGAATCAGTCCAGCACTTTTTTACAAAAAGATTTTTCTATTCAGATCACCGAAACCTGTCCTACCAACGACGCTGTGAGCTAACGAGCCTTGACCCGCTATGGCTTCGTAGATTACAGAAGGGACTATTTTTACTGTTTAAACTACTAAACAGTCTTACATTTAACCCCCTTACATCTCTGAGGAACCTCGACCACTCTCGGCGCACCAGTCATTGAGATGTATTTTTATTCCTTCCTTTGGCACGCACAGTTAGATACCCACAGTTTTTTGGTAAACGCTATAGCAATCTGGAATAAGCTACCTAGAAGTATCAAAATTCAGCAAAGCTATCCCTTGTTTACTCGAACTGTCACTACTTTTCTACATATAGGACACCTTCCAAAACTTTTGGGTGCTGACTCTGTTGACGCTCTCTTCGGTTCTGATGGCGTTCACGGACTCTGAATCCTGTGCCGGTCTTCATGCTGAGGGGAATAATTACTGGCTCTGCAGACCTCAATCGGCTTTTTTCTCAGTCGACAGCGAACAGCAGCTCGCCGACATACCTGCTGGTGCAGAATACCGGATCCGTAACACTGAATGGAGAGGTTCTTCACCGGGCACCTGTGTTAACGCGTCCCTGTCCAGAACTTTAATTACTCAATAAGCTGCAGTTTTTTCTCCTGAAAACACATGAAAAAACGATCAGGAGGTTTTTTCACTGTCAGCTCGGCCCTCTACTGTATCTATATTTTTGACCTTGCCTGTTAACTGGCAATAAATAAATAAATTAATAAAAAATAAATAAATAAATAAACTTCTTTACCAAAATAACTGCCTATAGGGGGAAGAGAAGAATACCATTTTGTTGTGGTGCCGACTGTAGAAAGTTAATCGGTGGGTCGCCTCATCGGCGAAGAGGGCTGTGAAAACGTGATCAGCAAAATTGTTGATGCTATCGCCGCCGAGGGAGGGAAAAAGGGTAACCTAGTTAGACAGTAAGTAATAAGCAGGCACCTCGCCGGTTGCTCCCTACATGCCCTGTCTGCCTAGGTAGATCGAAAAGACGTAGGATTACAATGTTCAGATGTCGGAATATTAGGAAACTCAACGGCAGTGTAAGCGGATTGGTAGTTGACTTGGAAGGGCAGGGAAGAAGGAAGATAGAATCTTTTAGTAGAGGCCAAGCAGATATAAAGATTAGGTGGTGAGAACCCGGTTCTGCTATGGAGTTTGAAGGAGTTCGGGTGACGCACGTAAGAACTACTAGCCTTAGGTTATGGGAAGCCTGGACTAGGTTGAAGTGCAAATGGCTGGGGACGATTAACATAGGTACCATTGACAGGGAAAACAATAGTGTGTACGTTGGTACCCGGTGTGCGGAAAAAGCAATTATTTTGGGGAACAATTGGATCTACGGAGTTTATAGAGGATTTCAGTTGAAGAGGTTTGATAGATCTAAGAGAAGGGAGTAAATCATTTAATGGATCTATGCTACGTTGATTTTGGGTCAGATTCAAATTCAGATTTTTAATCGCGTCGTCCTGATGGCATTCCCAGTGTGCTTTCAATGGAAAACTTTGTGGACTTCGGTGATATGGCGAAACTGTCGGTCAAGGTGATGTAGCGTGATTGACGAAGGTTGTAGGGGGAGCTACCAGTAGAATAAGAAACGAAAACTGAGGATGCTGATAAGGTGGAGACAGACGAAGGTGGTAGTTGACTTGAGTGAGTGGTAGAGGAAGGGGGCAGTAGTGAGTCCGATTTCAAAGGGGAAGGATTAGTTAACCCTTTATGGTTAATTGTCTTGCGAGCAGATAGGGGAGTTTTGGCTGAAAAGGCAAGGGTATATTGGAGGAGAGAGAGCAATTCTTCGCTCCATGGGGGCAAGATCACCACAAAGGAACATTTTCGCATTCTCCGGATATCTTGAATTGCGGTCTCTGTGGGCAAAACCGGAATCAACCTCGATTGGTGAAAACAGTTTGACTAAAATTGGTGGATTTTGCTACGGGGCGATAAGCGTTTGGCATCCGCTATCTTATAGTTGAATCCACAGAAGTATAGGAAATCCACCAAAACTTCAATACGCTGTGTGGATCAAGGAACATTTTAAATAGGAAATGGAATGTTCTTTTTTGCCTATCAAAAATCTGCGTGGGAATTCCAGCAAACTTCGTAGAGCCTTATCTCACCTTGAGGTACGTGCATACTCGTTTTTCCAGCGAGTTGTCAGTGCCTGGAACAGATTTCTTGAGGACGTCCTAATGGTGGTCACGACAAAAGACTTCAAAAACACTTGAAGTTCATTTACTTGAAAGATATCATTTGATTGGCTAGTAAAGCAATGATATACAATTCAATGCTTTGTTTGCACCTACAGATAACGAGGGTGTCTTTTATTTTACTTTATAATTCATCCTTTAGGGGACGTTTGCTTTAATCCATACTTTTGGAGACAAACGTTTTTCAACGTCTCATCAAAAAAGGCTAGTGCCCTTCGTAACTATCATGCTTTTGATCTCACAGACATGAGTTTAATTATTAACTTTTTGAACTCATTGGACTGGCAGCATCTCTCCTCCATGAGCGACGCAGTTATTCTTTGTGACTTCATGTCAGTCGTTTAAAATAATATTCTGGAATTTTTAGCCAACCAAAATTCTTAAGCCCTACTCTTCGGAATCCACCATTCCTCGCTTTCTTTTGCCACGACTAAAAAATCGAGGAAGCAGTTAAAAGATAAATATATTATTTCGTTATCTGTACATCTAGAGATCACAGAGATTTTTGAATTAGCCTCTAAGATTCGTCTTACACGTGATCAACAGAAGGAATCTTGTGCACTCAGTGAGCCAAACTCTGCAAAATATGCTGCTCAACTTTTCCGCCGTCGATCCTCCTCTAACGAGGTTATGAAATACCTCCATTATTAAACAAAAAAGAAATTCGTTTTCGAAGACTCTGACAATGCAGAATTGTTAAGTGCGTTCTTTACAAATCATCCAACGATGGAATCTGAGCTGGTTCTGACGTTTCAGGCATCCTCATTCAATGTTATCAGCACCATTGATTTCTCCATAGAGCTAATTCGTTAGCAAATAATGCATCTGAAAAACTCGCACTCTTCGGGGACTGACGGTATTCAAAACTCAGTTATTAAGAGAGCGCCGAGCTTGCCCCGATTGCTTAGCCACATATTCTCAGTTTATCTTTTAAACGTATTCTTTCCTGACTCATGGAAGACATCTTTTATTCTTTCTGTCTTCAAGTCAGGATCTCGTTCGGACATAAATAATTATTGTGGCGTTCACAAAACCCCGATTCTAGCAAAACTTCTTGAAAAAATTATTTAAATCAAATTCTCGACTTTTGCCTAGAAAATAAGCTCTTTAGCGACTCGCAAACTGGTTTTCTACCTGGGAGATCATGCGAAACTTGTTACTTAGCTTTTCTTAACCTCGTAACTTCCCTTCGTAATCAGTAGCAGTCAGTGGTTGTGCGTTTCTCGCCCTTGTGTTTTTCAACCTCGAAATCCTCGGCCGCTAAAGATGCCACTCTGCGCCGGAAACCTCTTTTCTTAATCGAAAAGTGCGCTTATAGATGTTATGAGCACAATAGACACATATACATTTGACTGTAGTCTATAGCACAGTCATAAACATTCCCGCAATTCTTTTCCTGTCACATATAGTTATTCATATATGACCTACCTGACAAAAAAAAGAATTTCGGCATCAATTATTAACATAACATCAATAAACGTATAAATATCTGACACCATCAATTACAGGATCAACATCATGTTAGAAACAAACAGTTTTTTGCACATCGCATAAACGCATCATAATCATAAATATTTAATGTTTTCTTTTCTTATCACAGCCATCAGTTGACCAACCAGACAATAAAAATAATTTCACCACAAATATTGACATAATTGGACACAATTCCAATAAAATTAAATTATTTTTTTATTTTCTTATCATAGCCATAAATTGAACTGTGACGCAAAATAATTTCAAGAGGAGTACTACCACTAATTAAATAGACCTACGGAGAGCTGATTACACTAATTACATGATCAACACCAGGTTAGAAACAAATAAATGTTTTTTTATTTTTCAAGTTTTATAAACAAAATAAATGTACCACAACCATAAATCTTTAATGTCTTCCTTCCTTTTCCGAGCAACTGATCAAAAGCAATTCTCGCTCTAATTTTTTATCCATTGGGGTCTTCCTTTTCGGTCTCGTCGCATACTACCACTTTTTCGTACCCCTAGGCGTTAGTTGCAATCGAAAGTATATTGTATGGAAGGTAAGGATCGAGGTTATAATGACGTATTTAAAGCATTAATAAAAAAAATACGTTTTGGTCAGATTTAAAAAGACCAACGCCGATGTTCCTGGTCCCCCATCCACTTCTTAACGAAAGAGGTGTAATAGAATGAGTAAATGCAAGGTTACCTTGATTGCATAAGTAAATTATATTTTCTAGCTAAAGAAGATTAGGACTGCTTATCCTTCGAATTTTGACTCCTTTTATGCAGGCGGTCATGGTTTTTTGAACGCGTTTTTGAAAGCCTCTTTTAGCTGACGTCTGTTAAACTTTGAATCCGCAATCGAACGCTGAAAAACTTCTTCATTATAGGTCCAATTCAATTCAATTCAATTTATTGAGGGAAATAGGCATGGGCTTTTGAGTACCCTATTTGCGACGTAAAATTAAATTAATTTTATTTTATTTAATTATTGCCAGTTTACAGGCAAGGTCAAAAATATATATATACAATAAAGGGTCAAGCTGACAGTGAAAAAACCTCCTGATCGTTTTTTCATGTGTTTTCAGGAGAAAAAACTGCAGCTTATTGAGTAATTAAAGTTCTGGACAGGGACGCGTTAACACAGGTGCCCGGTGAAGAACCTCTCCATTCAGTGTTATGGATCCGGTATTCTGCACCAGCAGGTATGTCGGCAAGCGGCTGTTCGCTGTCGACTGAGAAAAAAAGCCGATTGAGGTCTGCAGAGCCAGTAATTATTCCCCTCAGCATGAAGACCGGCACAGGATTCAGAGTCCGTGAACGCCATCAGAACCGAAGAGAGCTTCAACAGAGTCAGCACCCAAAAGTTTTGGAAGGTGTCCTATATGTAGAAAAGTAGTGACAGTTCGAGTAAACAAGGGATAGCTTTGCTGAATTTTGATACTTCTAGGTAGCTTATTCCAGATTGCTATAGCGTTTACCAAAAAAATGTCGGTATCTAACTGTGCGTGCCAAAGGAAGAAATAAAAATACATCTCAATGACTGGTGCGCCGAGAGTGATCGAGGTGCCTCAGACATGTAAGGGGGTTAAATGTAAGACTGTTTAGTAGTTAAACAGTAAAAATAGTCCCTTCTGTAATCTACGAAGCCATAGCGGGTCAAGGCTTGTTAGCTCACAGCGTCGTTGGTAGGACAGGTTTCGGTGATCTGAATAGAAAATTCTTTTTGTAAAAAAGTGCTGGACTGATTCTGTCTTCTTTCGTTCACTAGCGTGCAGAAGACTAAATAGAAACGAGCAGTATTCCAGACTAGGCCTGACATACATTTTATAGAGGCTGATTCTAATTTTGACGGTTTTAAAATTTCTGAGAATAAACCCAGTAGTTTGGCGTGCTTTCGAGACAATCAGGGCGCAGTGCTCTGACAGATTAAGACTACTAGAGTATGAAATGCCCAGATCCTTTATAATTCCGGGCACGTTTAGATCGTGACCGTCTATGCTTAGATGGGGCTGATGGTTGTCGCCAATAACCATAACGGAGCACTTTTTCCAAGAAAGTGAGAGGCGCCATGTGCGACACCACTGAGCGAAGACCTGAAGATCCGTTTTTAAGAGCTCAAGCACGATGTTGCGATCAATCGGTTTATATCGGTAGGCAACTTTTAAATCGTCAGCGTACATAAAGGGCCTACCATACTGAAAACAATCAGGAACATCGTTGAAAAAGAGGCAAAATAGAAACGGGCCGGGCAGGCTGCCCTGAATAACTCCGCTCCTCACATGCGTGGGGTTGGAGATAACATCAGAAATTTTCACCCGTTGTGCGCGAGCATTCAACTAGGAAAATATTAAGTTCAGAGGCTTGTTAACTATGCCGAAGGAGGCAAGTTTCAACAGTAGGAGATCATGGTCAACACGATCAAAAGCCTGAGTGAAATCGAAGTTAACGGTGTAAATTGCAAAACCGCTGTCTCTAGATTGTAGCACATGATCAAAGAAAGAGAGCTGGCAAGTGTCACAAGACCTTTTTTCGAGAAAACCATGCTGAGCCGCATTAAGTAGGTTATTCTCTCTTAGGTGACACATCATCTTGTCTTTGATCAAGGTCTTGAATATCTTCGAGACTGCTGGTAGTGTATTTATTGGCCTAAAGTCGTCAAATGACGTAGGTCGGCCGTGTTTCGGAATAGGCAGTATGTGCGATTCCTTCCATAAAATAGGGAAAGTTTCACTTTCAAGAGCAAGATTAAATATCTTATACAGAAGGGACGGAAATATATCGTTTGCACCTGCAATCAAGCAGCACTTTAGATTTAAGTCAGCTGCAGCGTGAAATGCCAGCGAGAGACAAAGATCGTAATCCTCGCTTGCATTGGGTGGGCGATAGACACTACCAGCGAGTAAAGAGTAGTTATCTTTTAGATCTACTTGGAGCCAACAGCTCTCCTCTACCGCTATAAATTGGCGATAGTCCAATGGAGAAAATGTAAGTGGTTGCCTAACATAGATACAGCTTCCTCCACCACGGCGCTCGCTTCGATCCTTCCGAATGTAAGCGTAGCCTAGAATAGAGAGTTCCGAGTCGGATACACAGGGTGTTGCCCATGTCTCTGTAACTATTACAATGTCCGGGCGGTGGATGAAAACCAGAGTCTGGAGCAAAGGCATCTTATTAAGCAGATATCTGGCATTGAGGACGATTAGTTTAAGCGGGCACGTTTTTGGTTTCTGAAACGGGACAATTAGGCGTTCAGGGTGACTGCCTTCGGTCAGAGAAATGCTCTTTTCACTTGAACTATCTGTCCATCCCTTATTTTGAGATTCGCCTCACCATTGGTCTTTCGTGTTTTCAGTTCTATTATTTGCTGTCGCATTTTCATTCGCTCTTTCAACCCATATTCCGGTTGAAAAAACACTTCAGAATGCGGACCCCGCAGGGTTGATTTTCTCTGTAGCAGGAGCTGTGCCTGCGCTTCGTTTTCCAAGATGATTTTAAGAGGTCTTGGTCGAGGATTTGAATCGGGTGTAGACAGAACCTTCCCTATTCTATATGCCTTGAGAATATGAATGGACTCGCCGTCCGTCAGCAGCGTTTTTGCATACAATTTAAGAAGTTCCAAGTCATGTTTTACTCGCTCCTTTGGAATAATTGAAGGTGACTCCGGGACACCTTTAATGACTACATTCTGTTTTCGACTCAATCGAGGGCCCGTTTGTAACTCAGATCTTTCAGCTGAGTGAGTACTGGTAACCAGCTCACTTTGCCTGATAGGTCCAGATGAGCCGGATGTTGGGCAGGCTAGAGCCAAGTCTCTGCACGACTTGTTCTTCTTAGACCTTTTCTTCTTTGGCTTTACAAACTCGCCAACCTTTTCAACATCGCATGTTGGTGCAACGTCTACCAGTGATGTAGCGATGGGCGGTAAAGCCAGATTAGTGCTGATGCTACTCGAACTAAGTACCGGTGGAGTGGCGCAAGGACTAGATGGGGCTCCCTTCGGAAGTAGCGAAAATTCCTCTGGTTTACCGGGTCAAGCAGTTGCAATATGTTTAAGTTGACTTTTATGTAAGCTTGAAGAAGCTATAAATGAATACGAATTTTGCTTTGTAGTAGGTTTATTATGAACAAGAGCTTTTTTAGCAGTTGGGAAAGATAAAGATTTTTTAAGTTATCTATTTCTTGTCTTAGATTCCTTATTTCCTGCTCCATCCCTGAGAATTTCTGCTGGAGGCTTAAACACCCCATACATGTTTCGTCTTCGCAAGCTCCATTAGTTAAGCCTACTGAACTTTTACCCCGTTTAGCTGGAGGTGAACAAATAGCAGAATAACGATAGTTAAAATTGTTTTCTGCTTGTACATTAACTTGCTTGACAAGATCCCCTGCAAATATGGCCGAGTGGGTAGAGGCGCCGATAGACGGTCCCAAGCAGCTTGGTCGTGGACCAATTTTTTGTGACAATAAACTTATGGAACTTGAGTTTTGCATATTATAATTGCCAGAAAATTAACAGAGAGTCAGCTGAGTTTTCAACAATAAGAATATGAAAATATAAGGACTCAGCCTTTGGTCTGAGTCCCTTCCGCGATTGAGAGCAGATGCAGGGAGCACACAGCCGGCGTGAGTTTCAGAAAGCAGCAAAGATCGAGGGTCCAAGTCGCAATTTACAAACTCGGAGGAATATAAAGACAATTCTTCAATAATTTTCCAGCATCGTGTCTTCTAAACTGAGGTAGACACTAAAAACTCGTAGGCTCGAGGGACTTGCAATTCGAAACCAATTTCAAACGACCTTATTTCAATTGGCAAGTTATTCCGAAGAAAGCTATACCTAGAAGCAAAGAAGAGAGAGCGTTTACACATGGAGGATGCAGGGAGAGGTACAATAAGTTCAAAATTTCTTAGGTTATAAAAAAAGACTAATAGGGGTAATGACAGAAATCTGTGGGCGAGTTGAGCTATTATTTAGTCGGAAAAGGAGACAAAAGCCTGCTTCCAGTCTCCTGAATCAAAAGATTTTTAGCTTCGTTAGCTGGTATATTTCAACTTTTTTCTAATTGCTACCGGTTTTAAAGGTAGGATTCAAGAAAGTGGAGAAGGGGAGACCTAACCCCATGACTTATTACCTCTCATATTAGTCTTTCATGGGGTACTTTGTCAAAGGCTTTTTAGGTCGCTGTATATTGTAGCTACGAAATTTCCGTAATCCATGTTACTGAAAAACAATTCCAGGAAGGTGAGATTGCAGGGCTGACGTTCTTTTTAGGTAAAAAGGCATGTTGTTTTCGCAGATACGATGATAAAAAGATACTTCGCAACAGTCAAACAATTTGATAATGTGGTCCATCCCTCCACTCTGACCTCATTGCCGTGACGTCTTCCCATCCCATGCACCGAGGCTTTCGTCATATCCTTTGCCGTACATCAGCATATTAGCACTCTATTTTTTTCATTTCTAGCCTGCTAACTTTCGTGTGAATAGCTAGAAATATAGAAGCTGATATTTGAAATGTCTCAACCATAAGATATACATTTTTACCTTTTACTTCTTCCATAAATTGTTAAACTAGCATATTAATTCAGTGAATAGAGCCTTTTTTCTGAATGATAATTTCAAAAAGCATATTCGTCTCTCTCCCTATCTTAAAACGTGTTATCAAACTGTCAACACGGTCTCCGAAAGGGAAGATCATGCATGACAATGTTGCTGCAATCTCTTCAGAGCTGGTCCAGAGCTCTTGAAGAAGGACACATGGTTCAAATTACCTTCATTTACTTTCAAAAAACTTTGAAACTGTGCCACACTCAAGACTGTTTCACAAGCTAGAGAACAGAGGAATTAAAGGTTACCTCATAAAATGCATTGAGAACTTCCTCGTGGATCAGCGTCAGGTTGTGTGCATCGGCCAAGAGAGGTCAAGTTCTGCTGCGGTCAAGAGTGGTGTTCCCCAGGGTTAAGTACTAGGACCCATTCAATTTCTTATATACTTAAATGACTCTGTAAGGGATCTGGACTGGGAAGCAGCAATATTACCTGATGATATAATGATCTGGAGTGCAATTCAAAGCCCTGTTGACGAAAATAGACTGCTGATCAACCTATCTTGTTTGGAAGAGCGGTCAAATTAGTGGCTTTTGCGATTAACATTTGATTATTCAAGATGGTGAATGCGTTTCCATGCACAAAATATTCCGTTTAGAAAAAGCGGATGTGTAAAATGAACTATCATCACAGAGGCCTCTTTAAATAATTCTTGAAAATCATGTTCAGGCTTCACGCCTCCTAGAATGGAAAATTGCTCTCCGTAGCTTACACATGGATGCGTTTTTTAGCCGGATTATTAACAGACGGAAAGGCACAAAATGAGGATGCTGAGAACAGAACTGAAGAGGAAAACCGAACAGGGGGAAAAATTGCTCCAAATAAAGGACGGGGAACTAAATTGATGAAAAAGTCTTTCTTGTGGCAGACCACGTACACCAAGGCGGGTCCTCACCGAGACAAAGGAT
>WEDG01009909.1:0-21684 GCA_017591395.1 Schistocephalus solidus | reverse complement strand
ACCGATTCCGGTAAAGAGCCGAGTCGAACAGCAGGTGCGATGACCGTTCACGGCGAAACGAGACTGGCGGACAGCGTGTCCATCAAAGCGTTTGTAGTATGCCGCCCCAGTTCATACGCAAAGTTTACGAACCGTTGTTTTTCAATGGTGACATACTTTCGCGCTTCGGTTCATAGCGTTAATAAAGAACCAGGCATTACGATCCACCGAAATGGCAAGGTCTTCATTATCTTCACGAAGATGACCGTCGGTTCTTTCCGCCCCCTTCCGTTATGACCGGTGGTTCAAATGCCGCCGCATGCCAACGTCCATGCCGTTCAATAAAGTCTTCTGGCGATTGCTTCACGCCAGGCCGAGCGTCGCCAGGACGGTTAATTCAGTTCTAATTACGCACTGAACCGCCAACATCGCCGAACATGCCAGTATTCATTCATCCGTCTCTAACGCTTCCAACACGTATCTTTCCACGTTCTTTTCAAGATATTATAACATTTCGACCAGACTTTTATTCGCATTTTCATATCAATACCGAGTCGATGTTATGTTGTTTATTGCAGACGCCAGTTTATTTTGATTCAGGCGCGGCGTAGACGAAGCTAACGGTAGCGGTAAACAGTAATAACTCAATTCGCAAGGAATCGATATCAATCGTCGCGGTTCCTGAAGTGTTGATTCGACGGAAAGCGTTTCCGAATTGTACCAGCTGGCGATGACGATGCAGCGTTCTGCACGATGAATGCAACCGTACGCATCAGTATGAGGATCGGTACGCTATTACCATTTTCTACGCTGAAGTCGTTTTAAAGCCAAACTACCAAGATGACGCAAAAGAAAGAAGATGTGACAACTCACGCCCGTATTTACGCATTATCCTCAGAATAGTCAATTTTCACCAGTAATGAGCGCTAACGGAGCCAGAAAGCGCCTTAATCAGGTAGCTGTTGATCGCCTGTCAGTTCGAGCAGTTCGATGATCACCCAGATCAAAACCCGGTTTTGTGCCTGGTGTAATCAGCATGCGCTATCAGAAACACGCATGCCACCAGGTTAACCGTCCACCGGTTATCGGCGCTTACTGATGAAGGCGTGAGGAGCCGACAAGCAAAATGCGCATACGTCGCCAGCGAGAGCGGCACCTTCCGCACAATACAACATGATAAGTTGGTTTTACGACCGTCGAGTACGGTCGCAAAGTAGTAATAAACACCTTCTTTCTTCAAGACGTACAGTTCAGTTCAGTGACGGTTGATCACCCATGCGAGACCTTCTTCAATCGATGACTTCGCGGTGCCGCGAAAGTGATGATCTAGCAGCGAGGTTCGTACCCGAGAGCAAGTCCTCGACTCAGAGTCGCGAAATTATGCAGCCGTCAATACGTTCAGTGTTTAGTTTTATGCGTTCTATTTTTCAGTGATCACCGACTTTCATCTTCCTTACTTTCAGAAATACCGGCGTCAATCGAGGAATAATCGTAAAAGACAGGCGATTGGTCGAAACAATAGCAGCAGCATTAGTAGTAGTATCATGCCGCAGTTGAAGATGATAATCGAATAACGTGCGTTTTGTGTGAAAGGACCGGCGATCGAGAGTCGGTCAATTGTTTTGCATACCACCTGCGGGGATCCGCGAGTTGCGTAGAGTTCAGGGCGGCTTAGGTCGCGCCGTTTTCTCATCTTCCGGTTTCGATTTCGTTCGACGATCGGCGGGGAGGAGAGTGCGGTAGTTTACGGTTATCACTAAAACCAATTCAGCGCAGCCCATCCGGAACATTCGAGCATACGGTGGATTCGTCGAATGACGCAGTCGAATCGTCAGTAGTAGTATAGTAGTAGCAGAAGGCAGAGTAGTAGCAGCAGTAACAGTAATATCATCGTCTTCGAGCATGCCAGCCGTCACAACATCAGTTCACCGATCCTCGTAAAAGTTTGTTCGGGGAACATACCACTTTCGGGATTTCGCCTATTTTCGCCAGAAAGTTCGGGTTATTGACCATTGTCGATGGTCGCAGCGTCATTTCCAGTTACGGTGCTTCAGTTTCCGCATTTTCAGTTGGTGCCATATCATCGTATAAGAGGGCTTAGTGGTTAATCTCCGTTTGGTATACATATAGACAGTTCTGAAATATATCACAGCATCAGTTAAGAACATTTAATCGACGGTCGTCCCAAATGTCGACGCATTTGGCAATCCGTGCGAGAGTTGATGAAAGATTGCCGGTTTTTGGCAACATAAGCGAAGAGCCGTGTTTGTCAATATTATGCATCAGTTATTTTGAAATCGAATTGTCGGCTCCAGTGCCGACATCACGAAGATTAGCTCAAGTTTTTCCAGAGTTCGCGTTTATCGAGTCTCTTTTCACCGGTGGAATAGACGATCCAGCGAAGACAGTTCCACTCAGATTTCCGATAATCATTTGATTCGCGAAACAGCGCGACCGAAAGTTATTCGTCCAGTCATAGACGGTTCCTCAGCGAGGTAATATGATATTCGACTAGTCGGTTACGCGATCGTATGGAAATCTCATTCATTTCCGTTCACGCACTTTATGGTTGCTATTTCGTTGCCGGAAGAGTTGGTCAATATTTCGTTAAGTCAGTGATCAACGGTTAAAGAACATTAACATCATTTTGTCGCGGTTGCGATAGATTCCATAAATGGCCATTTCAATTATCGAGAGTCCGTGGTTCATCAGAGTCGATATCGCACAACGTGATGTGGAAATACCGGATCTGCTGATAACAAATTGCGACCTTTTTGCTCCGGCAATAGCCGTTCCTGACGAAGACACTGACGTTAGTGCTCCTGTTTTCTTTCGCGAATTCAGAAATCGGCATATTGTTATCGAATTTTGTTTTCCGATTAGTCGACGCCGAAACGTTAAACGCTTTTAATCTAGTCGAATTATTATTTGAATTGTATAGTTTAGATGATTAATTAAACTGAAGCCAGTTTGACGATTCTGAAGCAGAATTGAAACAAAACGACAGCAATATTCGATGTTCCGTTCCATCACCGAAAGCGCCCGGAGACAACGGTTTCTCCGAATATTGCGCTGTCTCATTTTTGTTTTTCAATTTCGAAGGTTTTTGTTGTACTGGTATGAAAGATCCGTCAAAGGCTAGTAACCCCCTAGTTTAAGTGTCCCGGTCCCCACTAAACGGAGATACAATTCCAAAATAATAGCCAATTCGGTTCGTTAAAAAAGCGTTTAACGTTTCCGGCAAGATTGCGATATGCGACCCAAATCAGGAAACAAAGGATGCGTTAGCGAGTAATGCGGGTTTTATGTTTGGGGCTAAACGAAGAACACGGGAGCGCCAACCCTGTCAATTGTCTTCATTAGGGTTGGCATTTGTTGCCAGGTTAAAAGGGTCACACATTAGTTTGTTGCCCCGACACGTGCGCAGCTTGCAAGATCCGGTGACTTTACATCACGTCGACCACAGTGCGCGATGTCATTTCTAGGTGACCTGACCCATTTTTTTACGGACTCTCGATGAGAGTTAGAGTGAGGCCGACTATGCGGGATCTATCATAACCACGGTAAAACTGATGTTGTGTCTTAACTTGCCATTTGACCCGATAATCGGTCCTCCTTTGGCCAACGAAATATTGAATGACCCTAATAACCCGGCAACGAATGCTAACCATAAAGTGCACAATGGATAGAGTAAAGATTAAGTTTCCATGTAATACGGTCGCGTATTACCGCTGACGTATCAGCTATTCCCCTAGTCGGGTCGCATATTGCGATATTGCCACGTCTCATACAGCCCTGGAACCCCGGCTGAGGGGACGTTCCTTGTGACGGGGCTTGTTGTGGCGATGTAGACACTGCGAAGATCTTTGTGATCGTAACCACGGTTTACAAGTTGCTAGTTTACAGATAGCTTTACTCGGGTCCTTTAGCTTCTTTCTAAAAGAAAAGCATTCTTCGTAAAATTCAGGTAGCGATCAAAGATGGTTATCAGGAATCTGGGTGCGGAGCAAGACCCCGTCTTTAACGGATGCAATCTAATTCCACCGGGGTGAAAAGTTTCAATCGTATATCACACTCGGAAGGTTTGTTTCACGAGGCAAGACCGAACCCAAGGAAAAAAACTTAGGAATTAATCTTCGTGGTGTCTGTCACAACGACCTTGGCACTCCCTACCAAGTGAGACGGTTACCGACGGCACAATTTCTGATTTCAAAATAAGGCTTGATTGCATAATATTTGACAAAACACGACTCTTAAAACATGGCTACTTAAAGCCAGCCTTGGAAAATCTTTCGGGCTCAACTTTTCTCTCACACAGTTGCAAATTAAATCGGGAAAACTCATTTGAACGTGTGTTATGTTTTGACTCCAACGCATTTTAAATGTTTACAACGTCTGCTAACTGTAAGTGCGCAATGGTTATATGAAATTAATATGGTCTTCAAGGGCACTGTCTGTAACCCTTCAAATATACTATACAAAACAGAGTGCCTCGCTCTATACATTATTATATACCTTGAAAATGTGCAAGAGCGCAAACATGCTAGGGGAAATGGCCTGCAGCCGTCTATTGGTAAGTCTTGAACTCTGTAAATAGGCCGAAAATCCAAGTAGACGCTTCTTCCCAAGACAGAAGCACAGGCGGCTACGAAGGCTTTCGTTTCCGAGGACGCAGACAGACTGATTTGATGATTGTGACGACAACGACAACAACGTAACTCGAAGACGGTGATGGTGCTACTGTTACTGCTACTACTACTCCTCCTACTACTACTACTACTACTACTACTACTACTACTACTACTACTACTACTACTACTACTACTCCTACTACTACTACTACTACTACTACTACTACTACTACTAATACTACTACTACTAATGGTTCCGATGGCTATGATGCGATTATTATAATTATTTTCGGTATTTTCTAAAAGTTAGGAAGTGTGATAGAAATTGAACGTCCACTGAAAGAGCTCAGATTGCATAAAAGAAAACCTAAGCACGAGACAGTAGTGACGAAAATTGCCTCGCAGGGTGAAGACTCACCTTGGCTCTGGGAGGTGAGGGACTGCTCTCAGGCACAACTACCTCCTCACCCCCGTCCTCCTCTTCTTCGCAGCACCGCAGGGAGTCATCGATTTGAAGAGGTCTCACGTGACCCGTTGGCGGTGACGCTGCCCTGTGATCCCTAGCCAGTTTCCCGGTGAGAAGTAGCGAAGTCACGTCACTGAACTGAATTGCATACGTCTTGAAGAGGAAAAGAAAGGTGACTGTTACCTACTTGCACTTGCGGCCGTCAGCTTGGATACTAATTCGACCCTTTAATGTGGTGTGATGGAAAAGACGTTGTGGCTGCGGAGTCGCTAAACCAACCCAATCATGTTGCTGGTAGTGCGGTGGGGGTGCCACTCTACTCCGCTAGCGACCGTATGCGCACCAGTTTGCTTGTCAACTGAGTTCAAGTGGGAGGCACCATTTTCCCTCCACCTTCCACTTCAAGTAAGCACCGGGAGCAAAACTGAGTCAGCCGGTTGTGGGCGAAGTTAGGGGCAGTTATAAACCTGGTAGCATGTACATTGTTTCTGGCAGACCACACATATGCTAATTACCAAACGCACAAGAGCCAGGTTTTGTCTAAAGACGTGTCCGAAAATAGGACGTTCGGGGGCTGCTTCGGACCTAGCGGAAGGACACCGTCCACTTTGGGAATCAAATTCCAGCCGATAGTTCAACCTTTCTGATTAATGTACCACAAAGTGGGCACAGAACACGTAAAACGTTTGGCAAGAGACGCTTTCTGGCGTATAAATGTACTCCGTACCTCAGATTGCCGCGGCAGGCAGAAAAAATTGACTATTCTGAGGATGTGCGTAGAAAATGCGAATCGGCGTAAAGGCGGTTGATCACATGCTCTTTATATTTTTGCATCCTCACGAAATTAGAGATTCATTTGAAAACGCAGGTGACTTCCAACATGCAACGAGAGGAAAAAATGGAGAATAATAGCCTTACTACCCGATCCGCCATACTGGGCACGTACACGACGCATTCCTCGGTTATAGAGGAACGCGCATCAGTCATCGCCAGCTAGGTAACCACAATTCGAAACCTTTCCGTCGAATCCAGAAGACACTTCCGGACTACACGGTAATTGATAGTGTCCGTGAACCTTCCCTTGCAGGTGGGGCAGCTACTCCCTTGACACCGCTACCGTTGCTTCGTCCACTACCTCCGCACCTGAATCCCAAAATAAGCCTACTTTGCGTCTACGGCTTCCTACTCAACAACGCCAATAACGAAAGCAACAGCAATTCGGCTCGGTGTGATATGAAATACAGACTAAAAAGTCACAATTCAGAAATGGTACCTGAAAATATCTTGAAAAAAGGCAGTGGAAAGATACGTGGTAGCAAAAAGGCGGAAAGCAGTTAGAGGACAAGGATGAGCCAATTACTTTAGCATATTCAGCAATATTTGGCAGTTCTAGTCGCGGTGGTGAGGTGCCATGGTAGAACTGAATTAACCGTCCACCTAGGCTCCTTGGCCCCAGCCGCTCGAGGATGGCCTGGCTGAGCAAACCGGAGAAAGTCTCCGCCAGAAGGACTGTGCAGGCAGCATGGACGTTAGCATGCAGCAGCATTTGAACCACCGAGTCATAACGAAGGGAACTGAAAGAGAGATAGAACGGTCATCACACCATGAAGATAATAAAGACCTTGCCGAATTTTCAGTGGGATAAAACAATGCCTGGGACAACGACAAATACACTTTTGGATTGTAAAATAAGCCGACAATCCCAGCGCTATAGACCGAAGCACGCATGTGAAGTATAATCACCATTGAAAAACAACAGACTTGCGCTTACTCTGTTAGAAGCTGCGTAATTTATTAAAGGACGGCATATACAAACGCTTGTTAACGTTTTACCCTCTGTCCATAAGGTCTGTTTAATTCACCGGCTGTTGTGACGGGGTTAATCGCACCTGCTTTGACCGACTCCATGCTACAAGTCAACTGTATCCCGAACAATCTATTTTTTTTCATTATAGCAACTCAGTCACAGCCTCCTAGAGCTTTTGAGTCAACTGGCGCTCGAGCAACTACCACTATCTACATCGTCAGCTAGCAAGTGCCACAACATAACTAGTCGGACGAGAGAATATCCGAGACCATTTTGTTTGCATGCTTGTATAGCATATGACTCCTATTTATTAAATAAATTCCTTAAGAGTGGGGAAATTTAGGCCAAGTTTGCACGTGTCATGGCAGACAGGATGTGCTAAGAGCAGCGACCGCATCTTGGAAACCGCTGGACTGATGTTGGCATCCAACACCGGCGAATCTGCGCAAAGTTTGATTCAATAGTGGGCGCACGAGGAGCTGAGATCTAGTATGCGAAGGCGGCAGCTTTAAAGCAGTTTAGGTCATGCCTAGGTTCATGGCCATTCGGATCGCAAGTCAAAATTACCGCTCAGAGAATTTATAGTCATCGTCGTGTTGTTCGAACTACTGCTATCGACTTCAAGAGAAAGGTGGCCCTCACCAGCGCGTATTAATCGAAAGGCTTGCGTTTACCACTAACAAGAAAGGATATCGCTATCTGTAACGGTTTAATAAATTATGCGCATAAGACACACGCTTAAAGCAAACATACGTGAATCAGCATAAATTTAGCCAATTAAAAGCAAAAACGACTTACGTCGACTTGTACCGACCCAGTGCGCACTGCATGTCAATAAGCACTCGCGCCGTGAAAGGACGCACGGTAAAGACGCAGAGGTACCTTTGTTTCTTTTTCTTGAGGTACTTTTCCTGAGAAATTTTGGTTCTCAGGTGGAATGTTGAACTGTTTTCCACCAATTTCGTCATAATTTCCTATAATGGCGATAAAATATGACTGTGACACCAAAAACAACATTGCCGGTGGCACCAGACGACTTCAGCATGCGAATCTCCTCGGCACTAAGGTACTGATTTTCGGAGCGATCGTGTAAGTTCCGATTGTCTTTCGAGGACTCCATGTTGAGATCTACACAGGTTAAGGAATGAACAACTGACAACTCGCAGAGATGAACCCTCAATCTTCAGATCCTCAGAGGATGCAGATGAAAGGAGGGGCTTCGCTGTTACACCGTCAAACAAGAAGGTCGTGCCGATAGGATAGCCAATTATACCCGATATCGGAATCTTCGATTGCTTCAGACTGATAAGACTGTGAAAACAAGAGACAAACAGCCAGAGCTGTAGATGACGTTTTGATGTTGGAATTATCATATTCGGGAGAAAGACACTATTAGAGGACATCTCCTTGAAGAATGAATTAATTAGTTGTTAGCCAAATTACCGTAGTTTTGCTTACCAGTTTAGTACAGACTAATTTGATTTGAAAGGACAAAGAGCTAGATTATAGGTGTTTCAAGCTCAGGTGAAAATGCTTTCAGTGGAGTTGAATTGAGACGGAGATTTAGACATCATCATTGTGATAAACAATAAAGAGGATCACCGAGCTTGATGATTAAAACATATATATATATATATATATATAGTCTACATTTGCATCACCATGCTGGGAACTTACCCACCCGATCGAACAGTGACGACTTGGTAAAAATCGTCCTTGTGAATCACCACCTTGTCGCCCTCGCGTATCTGTCGAGGTCCTTCAAAAATATGTTTGCCAACATCGGTTTCAACTGGCATAGTCTGCCTAAATTATCAAAATGATAGCTTGTTAGTATACCATCAAAGGCAAAGGACAGATCAAACATCAGACAGAGGTACGTTTGCTTTTGGGTCCAACTGAGGTACATCAAGTTGGTATGTTTTAACAAACCAGGTCTGTGTTGTACATTGATTTGTCAAGTCGATTTCAAAACTAGAGCAGCAAAACACACGGAAAAATCGATCGGTGATGCCTTGGACTCTTAACTCTGTCCTGAATAGGAAGATAGAATTATAGCTGACTCAAGACATGGACAGATCTGGTGAAAACACGCGCAGTGTACATTCTTAACATCGAAATTAATAGCGTGGATAAGGGTCTGTTAAGTGTCCCAGGCCAAGCGGAATGAAAAACTGAAATCGTGGAAGTATAAAGTCTAAGCGGAGAACTAGTCATTTATGAAATACAGCGTCTTGATAACAAAGGATTGGCTTTTGCAGCATATCACAGTCAAACATATCCAGCGCGTTAATGCAGGAATAAGAACGTAAAATGTGTTTTAGGCTCTTACTGTCTAAAATTTGACGCGGAACCACTTCGAAGGTAGAGGCAGTATTTTTGTTCGTAGGAAGTTACGATTGTAATTATGACACGGCAGAGTTGGGTTTCACCCACAAAGTTTGGGCACTGATCTTATTTTCGGAAGCCAAACTGTATTTACTCCTATTCGGTTGAAAGTGCATAGCATAGTGCCAATCTGGGCTAGGTTTGTTTGATACTCGTTAGTATCCATGCCTAATCGTACTGTCTATAGTCTTTTCCATTTCCGCCCGTTGAATGTTTGAGCCACTCTTAACCCTACCACTGGTAGCATGTTGTGACAACCTGTCTTACGCTGACAGACTTCATTCGGTGAGCATTGACTCAGGTAGTGGATAGCAACTCATGCGACCTTTAAGGTTGACATTCAAAGTTATTGGGCTATTTTTACAGCTGGTCTAAAAAATAATAGCATTTTCCCTGTCAGAGAACAAAACAAGCATATTAGTCCAATACCCTCGCTGTTAATGTGGATGATCGGTTTGCCGAAAAACGCGCAGGCCTGTCCGGACAGAATATGACTTAAGACAGGGCCATGGGTTAAACAGCGGCCGTCAAAGACCAAGCTGAACTAAGGTACTTGCAAAGATTTCGTAGTCAAAATGACAAGAAGATACTAGCTATAGCTTCCTACCCTAATAGCAATGAAATACGATTCGAAGCTCGACCGGTCGTACGTCAATCGTAGCTGGAATTTGATTGGTTGCCAGTGCACCTCGATGAAGAGTCGCTAAGGGCGCAAAAGAATGCGCGCAGCGTAATTGGCAAATCGATCGGGCACTGGGCTGTCAATCACGCGCGCGCCGTGCCACGCCATTTCCTGCGCTCTCGTGCTGCGACGCGGTCGCTTAACTGCCCGTACCCCTGTTCTGTCTATACTGACCGTTTTTTTGCTTTTTTTGAAGAATGTTTTGAGCAGTATCTAAGAGAACACTTAGGAGACGTGCCCAGAAAGGCTTTCTGGATGATTTACGTCAAATTGCCGAGAATATGAGGGAAATGTATCCGTCCGACTCATCTTCATCGTCATGGCATCTGACCTCTTCCTCTAGCTCGTCATATGACGACTCGGACTCAGAGATTTCCTCTGCTGATGAGGAGATAAGTTGTATGTCAGATATATCTGACGTGGCTGCAAACAACTCTTCAAGCACACCTACAATTGAAGAGGAACCAACGGTTCAAGAGGCTATGAGTTCACGGGCAATACGCTCGCGTATACCATTGATTCATCTGAGCAGTCTTCTGAAGATTATCAGACGGCTGACCTCGGACCTTCCTGCAGACGCACGAACGCTGTTGGGTGGGGCAAGTGATTTCAACGGTAACGGCAATGGACAGTGGTGAGTACATTCATTTACAACTTTTTAATTAGTTAACTGAGCAGTTTCGAGACCCTACCAGGCATCTAATAGGCAATAGTGTTGTAACGTATTTAGCTATTTTAGCTATTTTACATTCCTTATCCCTTATTTTCCTGTTGGGTTTTAGCTCATTATGTCTGACGATAGAATTCATACTGGACGTCCAAGAAGGAACACGAAATGTCCAATAGATCCACATGTTCATGTCACAAACTTGCCCTCCGTCTCATCCTCATCGGTATGCAGAACAATTACCACCGTTACCGCTGTTTTAGGACAATTCCTTGGGAAGCAGTGATTCAAGTAAAACACTGCCTGTCGCACAGTCTCCCTCCTACGCGGGTAAGCTAATACCTTAAAAAGACAATTTTCGTAGACGGCAGTTGTCGCCACCGGAAAAGGCGACGTGGTCACAGAACCAAACAACAAAGGCACTCATCAGGCAGAGCCTACCATCGATGGTACATGCAGTGCCATACACAAGAATTGCGCCATGTGCATGACCTAAAGGTAGAGGTGGCTGCATTGGGGCGACTTCTGGAGGAACGTTTGGTGATCTCCGCCACCCAAGCACCCCAACTATCGTCAAAATGTCAAATATTTAAACCAATTTTGGCCCTAGATGCACTGGACGCCTTAACCGAAGACGACGCCGAAAAATCCTGCAGGGAGCAATTGGTAGTAAGCCTGCACATTATTAACTATCTTACTAGGTAACGTATTTAGCTTCTTTTGGTGGCGATAGCGTCAGCAGTTTTGCTGATCGCATATTTTCTGCCCTTTTTGCTGACAAGGTTACCTACACCTTGACTTTCTATGGTAGGCACCACGACAAAAAGGCTTTTTTTGCTTCCCCTCTCTACGCTGTTATTCTGGGTAAGTAAAAGCTAATTAATTACTTAATCATGTTGCCGCAGAGGTTTTTAATAGGTGTAATAATCGACAAAAAGCCGAAAAATTACAGCTGAAGAGGGCTTTAAAGAATGCATTTAAGAAGGCATACGATCGCCTACACAAAAGGGCCCTTAAGGCTAGCCTCACGAAGAGTCTTGACGGTAAGTCAAATTTGTTAACATTGTCTACAACAATTGCCTGCATTAAAAATAAAGCTGATTATGATGCATTTCAAAGTCCATTGTGTACTCCTGCACAGACTAAATTCACTGCCTTTGCATTTTAGAAGGGAGATCCATTGAACCGGCGGACGGATTGCCGGGCCCCTCGATACAGGATTAGTCCAGTGACTTCAATTGCGGACAGATTTCAGACTTATTTTTGTATAACTCAATTTTTAAGACTTTTTTAAGCAAAATATACTTTACTTTCTTGCTCAGTCTTACGAGAGTCTCCTTATCATTGGTAAAAATTGTCTCAGAATGCAATGGGGGTCATTTTTAAGCGTTTACCTAGTTGGGGGGTCTACAGAAAGAGAAAGGGGTTCCGCTGAGCGGTTGAAAAATGAGATACAAATTTTTCGGATCCGATTCGCGTACGAATTAGGCGGTCATGGTAGTATCCGATTCGCGTCCGACCATTAGTACGGTCGTATACGATTCGCGTATGAATTGTTATTAGGGTATAGGAAGCCGCAACCGTGGCACAATGAATATGACTCAAATCAGAAGAACCGTCAGGAAATAAATGCCTTATTAGTATAAATCTCAGGCATATAGGCAAGTGAGAACGAGAAAAAACAGGAGTTGGTCACATTCAAAATAACAAAAACCTACGACACACGCGGCAGCATTGCCATCAATAATTCGGATTCTCGCATGGGATAATAATTCACTAAAACAATCACGCAAGGTTAAATATCAGAATTTCCGATTTAAATTGACAGACTTAAATAAACATACGTGGGGCAATTTTTAATAGCTGAAATTTTTTCTGGTGTCGAATCCATTACTAAGGACAGGATTATTCCTGCCATCAAGATAAGGTGGCATCAATTCAATTAAATGTATTGAGGGAAATAGGCATGGACCATTGAGTACCCTATTTGTAACGTAGAATTAAGGCTTCACCGTTGAGAAATTAGCTTATACTTTCAGCAGATTCAAATGGGTTGCCTAAGCGAATTATTTTACACTTATCGACGTTGAAACGCATAAGCCAATGATTCGACCACTCCTATAGCCGAGTTAGATTGATCTGTAGTATTTCTTCGTCAACAGGGCTCTAGATTACATTCCATACTTTAATGTCGTTGGCAAACAATGCTGCTTCACAGTCATGATTCCTGCTACAATCGTCCACTTATATTAAAAACAGTATTTGCCCTAGTACTGAACCCTGAGGAACCCCACTTTCGACCGCAGCAGAACTTGACCTCTCTTGGCCGATGCACACAACCTGGCGCCGACCCACGAGGAAGTTTTTGATCCACTTTAGGAGGTAACCCCTGATTCAAATTCGTTCTAGCTTGTACAGCAGTCTCTAGTGCGGCACAGTATCGAAGGCCTTTTTGAAAGTCAATGAAGGCGATGTGAACCGCGTGTCTATCTTCAAGTGCTTGGATCCACCTCTGGAGCGAATACAGCAAATTTTTTGTACAGGATCTTCCTTTTCTTAACCCGTGTTGACAGCTTGCTTACAAATTATGAGTCCCTAGGAAGTTCACCAATTTGCTCTTGATTATCCTTTCCAGAATCTTGTAAGGATGCATATCAAGCTTATGGGCATATAGTTTGTCACTGACGCCCGGCTGCCGCTTTAAGTGCAAGGGAGTTATATGTGCGATCTTCCAATTGATAGGAAGTGTTCTGGAGTCAAATAACTTTTGAAAGAGCACTGACAGAGGTGCGGAAAATTCATTGGCGAGTTCTTTCAGAAGCTTGGGTGGAAGCTCGTCTGGTCCTGGGGATTTCGACTCTTTTAGTTCCTTTTATTTCTTTTGGATCAGAAATTCTGAGAATAGTATGTGGCTTATGCTTGCAGTTGGCGGGTTATCCACTGAGGGATGGAGGAACCTTGCCTCGTTTGTGGAGACTGAGCGCTAGAACTGGGAAAAGTACTTGGCTTTTTCCCTGTTTTCATAAATTTCGGCGCCCACGGCAGTCTTAATCAGCGGTATTTGATGCCTATTCCTTGTACATCTGCGGAGGTAACTGTAGACTAACTTTGGATTCTGCATTGTCTTTTGCAGCAAAGTCTTCTCAAATTCTCTTTGCGTTTTAAGGATAAGGCTTCTGAGTTTTGTTACTCTGTAATTTATACATATTAAAATATGCGACTTGATTAGACTCGCAATATTTTCTCCACAACTTGTGCTTCCTGTTTATTGCCCTTTTTAAGTTGCTGTCTAGCCACCCAGGACGCTTGCTTTGATGGACCCTCGTAAGTGGGCAATGGTTGTCCATAAGTTGTAGAAGAACATTTCGGAAGGACTCCCAATCTTCCTTCACGGTGCTCGAAATCTTTGAGGTCCAATTGATGCCTGTTAAATCAGCTCACATCTGATGAAATTTTCCTGCCAAACGTTACGCCGTTTTTCCTCCATATCAGGCGCAACGGAGAATAAGGCGTAGTCCCACATAAGCACCACATGATCACTACGACAGAGCAAAGGCATTAAAATTATCTCGTCAATGATGCCTGATGTTTTCGTGAAAACCAGGTTGAGAGAGTAAGCCCTTCGTCCTTCATGTGTTCTGGTAAGAAAAGGACATGTTGCGTGAGGAGTGCCTTCAAGGTCTTTTGCAGAAAAACATGATCAAAAGTCGGTTTCGGGCATGATGATTAAACAGTGCTCCTGTTAATTCCTGGTGCGTTGAAGTCACCCATAATCATAAAATAGTCACTTTAAGTCACTTTAAAGTCACTTTATTGAGGGAAGTAGGCTTTCACCCTTGAGCTCCCTATTCACATGCAAAAATGTCAATAGTACAAATGTTTACAATAATATATCTGACAAATGAAAATGTAGGGTCATCGATATGTGTGGGCCAGGCGCAACCTGCCACTGTTTACACAATCTTCATTATATTGACAATAGTTTCTCAGAAAATGAGTATCTAGTTTGAATTTAAATTCGTCAACAGTTTCTGAAAGGACCACCTCGTCAGGGAGTCCGTTCCATGCTCCAACGACCCTCTGCGAAAAGGCGTTCCGACGGACTTCCGTGTGGAAAAACTTCCTCTGCAGTTTAAACAGATGACTCCGCAGATGTTCCGTCCCAGCCAATTCGAAGAAGTCAGCAAATTCTAGGGCACAATCGCGGCGTCTGATAATCCGGTAGGTTTGGATGAGGTCACCGCGTAGTTGCATGTAATTTAGAGGAAACAAATCAAGTTCAACCAGTCTGGCTTCGTAAGGCAGATTACTAAGATTCTTGACCATCTTCGTAGCCCTCGCCTGCACTCGTTCCAGCTGTAGATAATCCTTCTTAAAACACCGGACGCCAGGCCTGGATGGCATATTCCAAGTGAGATCGAACAAATACCCCGTAGGTTTTTCGGAAGAGTTCCTTATAAATAAATAATAATTATAAATAATCATAAAATAAATAATCAATAAATAAATTGTATATTTAAGGCCCAAAGAGCCCCATAATTACAAACTAATTATCGCGGTATAAATAAATAAAAAGTGGATAATTGCTACACTATATGAGCAGCCATATGAACAACAGAAATGAGTAATATGGTTGGCATATCCGATTCAGAACGATTTGCCATTTTTAAAACACTAGTCAAGAATCTTTGGCACATACAGTCGTGACATAAGGTGTACTGCAGAAATTTTCTAATTGTTCCAACAAGTGGGTGTCTGTGACTCGGTCTATCCTAGGTTGCCTATAGACAACGAGGACATCCAGACAGGGAGAGCCAAGAGCCTTGATGTTCAACCATATGGCTTCCGTGCTGCACGCAAACTTGCTCATCTTTTCGGACACTTTTAGCACGTCTTTCACATACAAAATTATTCCACCACTCTGTCGGTTTTCTCTGTCCCTCTGATATATTTGGTATCCAGGCAAGGTTATTTCGCTATCTCGAATACAAGTCTTATGTGAGCGATGTAGTCGCCGCGTGAAACTCAAATACCTCATGCACTGTGCGCATGAAGGTTCATATGGCTTTGTGTGTGAAAGGAACAGTAAGTCGGAAAGTAATCAAAAGGTAAAAATTTGTTCATTTGAACCATTTTCGAAAAAAGCGACGGATTCTGTGTGGTATACATCATGACCGCAAGCGCTAGGCCTGTAAATAGACTACTTTCTAATTTCCTGAACAATTAGGTAACGACTTGGGGCCATAAGTCAATCGAAAGGCAGATGCACTCGTAGACGATTCAGTGAGTATTATTTTGTATATATTTACTTCGTTGCTTCTGTTTGTGCACCTAATTCAAATTATATTTACCCCAATACTTTGAAAGACGTTCCTTCATTCAGTGGGTTTGAGCTATGAAAAATTGGGTTACTACGAGAACTCTTGATATCTCAGGCAGTCCACAACGTGAACAATAAAGTAGAAAGGGGAGGTAGGTTACGAGGATTTATTTGAACTAAGAAATTCTGCACTAATTATACCTCCCCCTCCATCCTCCACGTTAAAACGCTCTCTCTTCTTTGCTTCTAGGTATAGTTTTCTTTGGAATAACTTGCCAATCGAAATTAGGTCGTTAACTAGTCTATCTGCATTCAAGCGAAGACTGCACATTTATTTTAACACTGTTTCTACTAACCTTTTATTTTCCTCATCTTTTCCCAGTAGCTTTCCCCATGACTCGGAGAAAGGACTATAGGGAGCTTTAAGTGACCCTCTTGAAACTATATTTTCGCTACCTCAAGTCGCCCATGAACTATGATGTCTCCTTATATCACCAGTCATCCAAACGATTACGTCATTCAGACGTACACATTCGGTGGTCCACAGTCTAAAATTTTACCGTTTCTTTGGATACTAGTCATCATCAGAATTCAATTCTGGATCATAAGATGCTGAGGACTTAAGTTCATTGACGCATTTTCGTGAGATTTTTTTTCATACGCCTAAGTCATCAAGAACGAATCACCTCGACGTTTCATTATCTCATTCTAAAATGCAAATACATTACTACCCTACTGTACCACCTGACCATTTTTTCCTAAGCAGTTTTTTTCTCCTACCTTCTATTTAAAAATGAAGGCTTCTTGAACTCTGCCTCTATTTTTATGGTAGGAGTTTTTTTTCACTGCCTATTTTTTCTAGTTCACCATTAATTTTAAAACCGCTAACGGTTGACATAGTAGGACAAGTTATGTATTTGTACATTTTATCTGCACACATTGTCATAACTTTATTTCGTTACTACTGCTAGCTTAGACAGTGCCTTGCCTGTGCTTACCAAATATAAATTCTAAATTCTAAACCAGTTCACTTGGTCCGCTAGGTCCAGATGAACCGGGTGTTGGGCAGGCTGGAGCCAACTCAGTGTACGACTTGGTCTTCCTAGACCTTTTCCTCTTTGGCTTTACAAACTCAACAACCTCTTCAACATCGCATGTTGGTGCAACGTCCAGTAGCAATGTAGCGCTAGGTTGTAAAGCCAGATTATTGCTTTTGCTGTCTGAGTTTAATAATGATGGTGTGGATCAAGGACTACACGGGACACGCATTTGAGCTAGTGAAACGTCCTCTTGTTTACTGGGTTCGGTAAACGTGATAGCTCTTTATGTGAGTAGTAGGTAAGCTTGAAGAGGCTATATGTACATACGAATTTCGCTTTGCTGTAGTTTTTTATGGACAGAAGCTTTTTAAACAAGTGGGCAAGAAATATATTTTTTAAGTTATCTATTTCTTGCCTAAGATTGCCTACCTCCTGCTTTATCCCTAAGAATTTCTGTAGGACGCTGAACCACCAAATAAAAACTTCATCTTTGTAAGCTACATTAACTGACCTTATTAGATTTTTTTGCCCTTTAGCGGAAGGTGAACGATAAGCAAAATAAAGATAGTTGCAACTATTTTCTGCTAGTTGATTAATTTGCTGATAACAATCCCCTGCCAAAATGGCCGGGTGCTTAGAGGCGTCGATAGACGGTCCTGCACGATTTTGTAGTGCATGTTCGAAACTAGGTCCTGGACCAATTTTTCGTGGCAATTAACTTAAGGCACCTGCGTTTCGCACACTTATGTGGATACAGCGCAAATTCAATTGATGTTAGAGTCGACACAAAATTAACAGACAGTCGGTTAGGATATTCAACAATAAGAATATAAAAATATATTGACTCAGCCTTTGGTTTGAGCCCCGTCCTCGATTCAAAGCAGATGCAGGGAGCACATAGCCGGCGTGAGTTTCAGAAATGAGCAAAGATCGAAGTTTGGAATTCCAGTTGAGATAAATCCTGGGGCTGGGAAGAATCCGCAGCAGTGGAATTTTGTTTTTTAAATCCTCAGAATCCTTACGTCCAAGTCGCAATTCGTTAATAATTTCCCAGCACCGTGTCTTCTACGTTGAGGTAGAGACTAAAAACTCGTAGGCTCCAAAATCTTGAAATTTGAAGCTAATTTCAAACGACGCGGCCTACAATGTTTGATGGACAGTTGTTCACACTGTTCTTCAGCAAGTTCACTAAGTGCTAATGCAGGAATTTTATCTGGCCCAGGCGACTTGGCAGGCTTTATGCGGAGAAACTCAGTTCTAACTATGGTCGGTGAAAAGTCTAGGTCAAGGTCCTCTGTTGTGGAGGAAGGGAAAGGAGGGGTTAACATTGATTGAAAATCGGATGGAATAACATCAATAGTATTAGACTCTCAGATGTAGGCGGTCTGAAATAAGGGATGATTTGACCTGTTTATCAGTCTCCAGGTTTCTGTCTGCAGACCGTAGGGCATGAGTCATTTCCTGAATTTTCTTTGTCCTCCGTATGTAGCTATATAGCATGTTGGGGTGTCCCAACGATTTTTGTAGTATTTTTAGTTTGAACTTCCATCGCAGCTTATCAGCCTCGCTCTTACAAACGTTGCGTTGCTGCATATATTCCCGTAGTTGTGCACCGTCAGGCCTTCTACCACGTGTTGAGGCCTTTCAAATCCGTTTTCAAATGGGCAGACCAGGCTATCGTACGGACTTACATCGTTCAGCACCGCATAGGCACCGGATCCGCTCCCTCGCAGCACCTCCCACCCCGACGGATATCTTTTCACTTCTGGGAAGTCCTACAGCAATTGGTGGAAAATATGCTTTAACAAGGCATCATACAACCATCCAAATTCTTGTCGGCAGTGCCAGTGATTCTTGTCAAAAAGAAAGACAATTCCCTTCGACTCTGTGTCGATTACAGGCCCCTAAGCGCAGTCACCGTCAGAGATTCTATCCCCCTTCGCCGTATGGACGACCTTCAAACCTCTATGGCAGGGAATAAATTCTTCACCATCCTCGATCAGTCCTCCAGATATTGGCAGATCGACGTGCACCCAGAGGATCGTGCCAAAACTGCCTTTACACCACCATCGGGTGTCTTCGATTTCACGATGCAACCTATGGGCTTGGCTTATGCGGCGGCGACATGCCAACGCGTAATGCAGAAATACCAAGAAGCGGGATTGACGCTTAACCCACAGAAGTGCAAGTATATACAAACAGAGATTCGCTTTTTGGCCACATCGTTAGCATTGAGGGCCTTTGTACTGACCCCTGAGAAGATACAAGGCGTTAAAGATTGGCCGCAACTAGCCAATGGAGACGAAATTCGCTCATTACTATGTCTAGCAGGCTACTTTAGGGCCTTCATTCCGTCATATACCCGCTTCACCGTTCCTCTCACGAGACTAACGGACAAATCGCGACCATTTCGGTGGACATATGAGTGTGAACGAGCATTCGCTCACCTCAAGAAGCCCTGATCACTGTTCCCATCCATAGTTTTCATGAATTCAGCCATAACGGAGCTCCGTTTATCCTCGATACCGACGCTAGCAGCCGTGCGATTGGAGGACTACTGTCACAGACGTTCACTGAAGGCAGAGAATAAGTGCTACAGTATGGCAGCTGTACGCTCGATAAAGCGGAACGGAAGTACAGTGCTACCCGCCATGAGATGCTAGCCTTAGTCTTCTTCACCAAAAAGTTCGTTGCTTAAGTAAAGGGTAAACCATTCATCATTCGGACGGACCACTCTGCTCTGCAATGGCTACAAAATTTTCACCAACCGGAAGGGCAGTTAGCACGATGGCAAGAGCTTTTAGTGCAATTTGACTTTACCGTCGTCCACCACCCAGGGAAACAACATCTTACGCGGACGCTTTATCGCGAATTCCCATGTGCAAACCCCACATCTGCTCCGTTTGCCAGGATCTTGAGCTCAATGCCCTGTCGGTAACCTCCACGACCTTAAACTTGGCTAACCTCCAGGCCAATGATCCAGACGTTGGTCTCATCTACGATAGATTCCCGTGAGGCTCTGTTAAACCGTCAAAGAACCAGATGTCAGGAGAAAGCCGCGAATCACAAAGCACTCTGGGCATTCTGGAAAAACCTAAAAAAACATTTAATCCCCTTATCACTGTGAGGCAGCTTGACCATCCTCGGCGCAGCAGTCATCGCAATGTCTTTTTATTTCTTCCATTAGCTCGCACAGTTAAGTATCGACGGTTCTTTTCGATAAACGCCATGGCCATTTGGAATAAACTTCCCCATAATATAAAAGTCCAACGGAGTTATTCTTTGTTTAAGATTACCATTACTAGTTTTTTTGCATTCAGAACAGTTTCCAAGAATTCTGGGTGCCGACACGGTAGAATCTGTTTTCCTGTTCGACGGAGTGCGCGGCAACTGAACTCGATCCCAGGTGTTACCTTGAGGGATACGGCACCGTCTCTGCAGCCTGCACCCGTTGACTTCTTCGGCAGACAGTGAGCGACCGTACACGGATGCTTTCTTGCCTGAGGCAGAATCCCGGTTCCTAGCAAAGGCAGAGAGACTGCATACAGACTGCAATTGTGTTAGCCCTTCCCTGATCTAAATTGCTATCATCCTTACAGGCGGCAGTTTTTTCTCCTGAATAACATGAAAATAGGAAAAACACTTATAATGATATATATTCAGGAGTTTTTTTCACTGCTAGCCTCTACCCACTGAATATTTCATCTGACAATGCCTGTAAACCGGTATTAAATACAACTATTATTATTATTATTTATGCGGGATCACGTACTTTACTTACAGTAAGAACACCACTCCCCGAATCGTCTCGTCCTCCCTCCCCCATACACGCAGTGTCTTGCGTGAACGGTACCGCCAACTGTGTCACGCGGGCCAAGTTAAACTGGAAAAAGTGTCAAGACATCGATTCTGATCGCCTACTCTGAGACTAGACATCGCCTCGTATGTCAAGAGTGCGAGGCTTGCGCACGCTCCAAACCACTCCGACAACCCTAGAGCGCCGTATGTTCGACATTGAACCAATGTAGCCGTTCAAAATTTAAAATGTCCATTTTACAAAAACACTCCTCTATCCAAATCTTTCAACTATTTCCTATTCAACAAGATGCCAGCTAACGAAGCTAAAATTTTATTTGGGTGACGAGACTAGAAACAGGCTTTTGTCTCCTTTTCCGACTAAAAAATGGCTCAACTCTCCCCAAGCTTTCTGTCCTTAACCCCCTTAATCTTCCTTATAACCTAAGAAATCATGCACTAATTATACCTCCCCCTGCATCCTCGACGTGTAAACGCTATCTCTTCTTTGCTTATAGGTAAAGCTTTCGGTTAAATAACTTGCCAATTGAAATAAGGTCATAAACTAGTCTATCTGCATTCAAGCGAATACTTCACATTAATCTTAACACTGATTCTATTAACCTTTTATTTTACTCATCTTTTCCCAGTAGCTTTCCCCATAACTCGGAAAAAGGACCATTGGGAATTTGAGAGACCCCCTTGAAACTATATTTTCGCTACCTCAAGTTACCCATTAACAATGATGTCTCCTTATATCACCAGTCATCCGAACGATGAAGTAGTTTGGACGTACATTCGGTGGTCCACATTCGAACATGCTGACGTATTTTCGTGAGATTTTGTTTAATACGCCTCAGTGATCAAGAACGTTTCATTCAGGAAATGATTCAGGAAATTCAGGAAATG
>WEDG01009906.1:0-21959 GCA_017591395.1 Schistocephalus solidus | reverse complement strand
GTTGGGGGTGGCACCACACAGATAGCATTTGGTCGTTCATTTGTCTCGTACGGGTGGTGAATGCTCCCTGTGGCCACCTCTAACTGGCAGGTACCCGACTCTCAACTGGCGGCTCCCCGAAGTTGGAGTTCTTCAGCGGCCACACCTCCGGCCAACCGTCACGACCGGCGGGATACGCAGGTGAGGGTCACCCGGTGTTGTGTGTGCCTTCACACCCGGTGGTATGTCTGACACCCGAACTTCCCACCTCCCCCTCTCAAAAGTCCTACGGTGGGGGTGACAGCAGCGTAGGCGGCTCCAGGCTATATTGGGTCGTTCTCCCACTAAACAAAACCGTAACCCATAGTGGAGTTCGGCAGCTGTCTGGGATGTCCGAGCAGCCCTATTTAGGACAGCCAGCTGCCTCCTCGCGGAGGAATAGGGCTAGAAAAGGTGCCCTAAACGAGATGCTGGGTCTCACGTCTTCTGCAGCCGGCCGCGGCTCGCAGATCGCAAAATACGCGGTCGTAAAACTCAAACAAACAACAATGCCCCCCGTCCGCATCCCCCTCGCCATACTCTCCAGGCTGCTCGGGTGAGTCCACTCACACTAGCAGCCTGGAATTTTTGTTCCCTTTTAGACAATCCTAGGAGATACCGGCCGGAACGGAGGATGGCGCTAGTCGCTCGGGAAATGGCGCGCTACAAGGTGGACATTGCTGCTCTCAGCGAGACCCGATTCTCTTAGCAGGATCAGCTGGAGGAGGTGGGGGCCTGCTACACCTTCTGGATCGGCCGGCCAAAGGCAGAGTTACGCGACGCTCGTCTCGCCTTTGCCATCCTGAAAGACATCGTGGGACGTCTGCCCTGTATGCCGCAGGGTATCAATGATCGCCTGATGAGCCTCCGCTTGCCTCTTCGGGGATACCAGTTCGCCACCATCATCAGCGCATACGCTCCCCGAATGACGAGCTTTGATGCGGCGAAGGACAAATTCTACGAGGACCTGCACGCCTTGCTGGCGACTGTGCCGAAAGAGGACAAGTTAATTGTCCTTGGTGACTTTAACGCCCGCATCGAGACGGACCACACTGCCTGGAAAGGAGTGCAGAGTCGCCTTGGTCTCGGTAGCTGCAACGATAACGGCCTCCTTCTTCTGCGAACCTGTGCGGAGCACTGTTTCCTGCTGACCAACACCTTCTTCTGCCTTCCAACGCGGGACATGGCTACGTGGATACATCCTCAGTCGCGGCGCTGGTAGCTGCTGGACGATGATCTCGTCTGGAGGCGAGATCGACAGGACGTGCTGGTAACCAAGGCGATCCGCGATGCCGATGGTTGGACAGATCACCGCCTCGTCATCTCCCAGATGAGGCTCCGACTGCAATCCCGATGAAGGCCCTAAGGTAAGCGACCGCCTGGTAAGTTAAATACTCTTTTGTTAAATTTGCCTGCTCACCGTTTTGATTTCAGCAACCAAATAACCGAGAAACTGGAGGACCTGCATGCTCCAGATGATAACGCTACCGTGGAGACACGATGGTATCAACTGCGAAATGTCATCCAGTCCACCGCCCTCGAAGTCTTCGGACGCGCACGCTGTCAACACCAGGACTGATTTGACGACAATGACCACAACATCAGCAACTTTCTCACGGAGAAGAATGGACTACACAAAGCCTACATGAACCTTCGGATTGACGCCACCAAAGCAGCCTTCTTGGGATACCGCCGCCTTGTACAGCAACGGCTGCGGGAGATGCAGGACGCCTGGATGAACCGAAAGGCTGAGGAAATCTAGGGGTATGCCAACCGCAATGAAATGAAAAAATTTTTCACAGCCATCTATGGCCCCTGTATCAAGGGGACCGCAACGCTGCTCAGCTCTAACGGCACAACACTGCTGACAGAGAAATCGAAAATTCTGAATCGCTGGGCCGAGCACTTCAGAAATGTCCTTAATTGCTCATCAGCCATCTGCGATTTTGCCATTGACCGACTCCCTCAAGTGGACACGAACAATGACCTGGATCTGCCGCCTTCCCTACCAGAAACCATCTGGGCCGTGCAGCAGATTTCCAGCGGTAAAGCACCGGGATCCGACGCAATCCCACCGGAAGTCTACAAGCACGGTGGGCCCGGCTGATGGAAGAACTCACAACATTTCCAGGAGATGTGGCGCCAAAGACAAGTTCCTCAGGACTTCAAAGACGCGACCATCGTCCATCTCTACAAACGGAAGGGGAACCGGCAACTCTGTGATAATCAGAGAGCCATCTCGTTGCTCAACATCGCCGGAAAGATCTTCACCCGTATCCTTCTCAATCGTCTGAATGGTCACCTAGAGCAGGGACTGCTCCTGAAAAGCCAACGTGGCTTCCGCCGACACCGCGGAACAACCGATATGATTTTCGCAGCCCGGCAGCTACAAGAGAATTGTCAGGAAATGCGAACTCACCGCAACAACAATTTGACACGGTGAATCGTGACGGGCTGTGGAAATTCATGCAGAAATTTGGTTGTCCTGAGCGGTTCACGCACATGGTGCGTCAGCTTCATGACGGGATGACAGCGCGCGTCAATGACAACGTGACGGTATCCGAAGCATTCGCAGTGACCAACGGAGTGAAGCGGGGCTGTGTTTTGCTCCCCACCCTGTTCACTCGTATGTTCTCTGCTATGCTGATGGACGCCTACCGTGATGAGCAGCCTAGGATCTGCATCGCCTATAGAACTGACGGACACCTTCTCAACAATCGGCATACGCAGGCTTCAACGAGTGGGTATACGACTACAGTTAATGACTTGCTCTTCGCGGACGAATGCGCCCTTAACACCGGGACGGAGGAGGACATGCAAATAAGCATGGACGCTCTTCGCCGCAGGCTGCGCCAATTTTAGATTAACAATCAGTACAGCCAAAACGGTTGTCATGCACCAGCCGCCACCCAGCGCGGAATACAATGCTCCTCGAATCAATGTCAACGGTGCTCAACTCAAAAACGTGGAGACCTTCGCTTATCTAGGAAGCACGATTTCGCGCAACACGAGAATCGATGACGAGGTTGCCCAACGGATCGCCAAAGCCAATAAGGTCTTCGGCCGGCTGCAGGGCCTACGTCGGTGGGAATCCGCCACGGTATTCATTTGAACACCAAACAAAGATGCACAGGCCGTCGTCTTGACGGCACTCCTTTACGGAGTGGAGACCTGGACCGTCTACTCGAACCAAGCCAGGAAGCTGAATCACTTCCATCTCAGCTGCCTCCGCAGACGCTACAAACGACATCTTCCCTTTGAAGAAATGGCTGAAGCACACTGCAAATCAATCCGGCGAACTGGGAGGACCTCGCCCAGGATAGACCGGCATGGAGAAGACTCAGTGAAGATTGTCTAGCAATCTATGAGGCCAACCGATCGCCACAGCCAAGGGCGCTAAAATAGCGAAAACGAGTCGACACTAGTGCCCGAGACTCAACATTGTCGATGCTCTTAGGCCCTGCCAACATGCTCTGCGCCGTCAACGCATCTTTTCGCGCGCGAATCAGCCTGGTTGGACATCTTTGGACGCAATGCACCAACAATCCGACAATTCCAACTTTTACGTCAAAATCTCAGCCAACCTTCTTCAGACTCCACACCCTCCTCCTGGCATCAATTCCATTACATCCACCATCATAGAGACCATCCATCTTCGACTCATCGCCCGTTACCCCTCACCACCGCAACCACCACCGCCTTCGCCTTCGCCTTCGCCTTCGCCACCGTCACCACCACCAGCGATGGCAATCTCCAATACTTTCCTCAATGCGACCGCACCACCTTTCGCCTTCACTACCATACAACCACCACGATCATCACCATCAGCGATGGGGACTCTCAATCTGGTCCTAAATGCGACCGCCCATCACCTCACGCATTGGCCTGGTCGGTCACTTGCGAATACATCGTACAGAGACTGGTGAACCAATGTCTGTAGCAACCAACACACAGCAGAGATCGGCCTCACTGCCCCCACTTTCCTCGCGCATCCAATCATCGAATGGGCCTATTCGGATCACATGCGCATCCATGACAGCGGAATTCACCGCAATGCCGACAACACCGATACCTCATGCACACCCTCTGCTCCTGCCATTCTTACCGCCACTGCAACCCCACTACCATGAATGACATCCAGCCTCTCCGATTTCTCCAGCCCACACTGTGCCCGCAACTTCAACTCACGCATCAAACCTGGTCGGTTACCAGCGAATCCATCGCATGGAGGCTGGTGGAACCAGTGCCTGGGGCTTCCGACATACAGTCGACGCGCCCACCTCCACTGCCCTCACTGCTTCACGCACATTTTCACACACCGCATGCCTATTGGGACACATGCGCCTCCACCAACCTCGCGGTAAACCACCGGAGGCTAAGCCACATCAGCGCACACTACCTACACCCAATGCATCGACAACACCCTCACTCATCATGTACCTGAGAATATCACGGTTTCCCAGACACCGTGGCTGAAGGCTGTCAATCTGACGCTTACACTCAGACCACGCCGTCGGCCCAGTGTATGTGCTGTGTGTGTAAGTGGCTGACCAGTGGACTCGGGAGTCAAACGGCGATGGCTCCTCCATATCCCCTGATTTAGTGAACTCCTGTGTGTGTGCGCTATAGGGGCCGAAGACGGGTACGCCGACCCGTCAGCTAATAGTGCCCACTCCCACATCAGACAAATTGACCGGCTCCGACAGTGGTCTCGATTGTGGGGTGGGGATGAGAGTGAGGTCGACGGCTCAGCGCACGTTCCTCATTATGAACAATCTGACGCGCTTGAAACTATCACGGTGCACTAAAAAGCCGTGGCTTGGAAGGTTGCCAACTGACGGGATAACTCGGACCGCGTGGTCAGCCCTAATGTGTGTTTTGTGTGTAGTGGCTGACTGGTGGACTGAGAGTCAGGCTGCAATGACTCCTTACTGTAGCCTTTATGGCACTCCCAGTCCATGGGATCCGAGCCAGGTGTAGTGGTACACCATAGGGCAGCTCTGGCTGTGACATCAACCTGCATCCTCTCCCATCTCCGGTCTTCTTGACTCTGTCTTGACTCCGGGTCAGGTGGGGAGGAGAAGAGAGTGCGGTAGATGCATCGCAAGTCTACTATCACTTTAGACTAAATCAAGCGCAAGTCACCGTCCCTGCAATCTCACCCTTCCGTGGACCTTTACGGTAGACCCTCGTCGAAAATCGACGGTCGAGCTATCGTTTGTGTTTCTGCATTATTTTGAAAGTTTAATTCCAAAAGTGTCAGCAAAACCTCTCCATTCACCGTGAATAAGATTGAACAAACAAACTGCTTTAATGAAGCGAAAGATCACAAACGAATAGTCGAAGACTGTAATGATCACCATCATGACAGCAATCCTCCCTGAAATGACTCGCAAAATGAAAAATAGAATTGGACTTCCTTCAAAACGTAACTAGCTTCGTGTGCTGATGAACTCATTGTTGTAGTTCGAATAAAACAAAGAGAGTTAATAATTGGTATGGAATGGACGAACTAGCCGACCAATGTACATGAAAAAGAAAATTTACAGGCAAATACAGAGCAGAAAAATAGCGGCTTTAATTTGGATGCCCACTGGACTGGTTTGTAGGTGACGAACTCAGTACAGAACCCCGGGGTTCGGCCCCCAACCAATTTTATCGAATACCCAGTAAATGGGATCCTCCACCAATACTGAAGCACAGATTTTGTCGCTTTGCGCTTTTGAGGTTTTACTAACACTGGTCAGACAGCCGTCGGGTTGATGTCTCACGTACTCAGGCCAGTTAGCCCTGGAAAATAATCTCAGGACCAGAATAACCATCATAAGTCCCCTGTACCTCCCCTTTGTGCTGTTAATCCCACCGATCACAACCGACAAGACAGCGAGCCCGTGGCTCAGTGCTGAGAGCGTTTGGCCTGATGGCCAAAGGTCACGGGTCGAATCCCGGGGTAGCACCCAGGATTGGGCATGACGGGCTGACGACCGCTACTAGCTTTTCAGAAATAGCCTTCCAGTCTCCCTATCTTGCCGGCATTCCATCCACCGCTATCGCCTGCCTGTCGCAGTGTCTCATTCCCATCGTCCATAGGCGGCGGCTTTTGCTGCTCGTTAAGTGCATCGGTGTGGGTCCATCGATTCGCTTTTGCGCGCCAGTTGATGTACAGACCGGAGGCGAGACGACTAGACGCACGCATGTGCACTGCCAATCTTTAGCATAGGCTTATGGGACATTGTACAGTTCTGCCAACAGCCCCCTAGATTTGCTAATTCACTTGTTTGGACAGACTTAACGCGAAAGCCGGCAACCCTACGAAACGTGACAGCCGGGGAAACAAAGGGAAGATTGGTTATTGTGACACAAAAGGAGTAAAAATATTAAATTATTGAGCAATTTCCGCATTTCAAGAATGTGTCAACTGGGATGGAACATGCTGCAAATTGCGGACCACCATTCACTCTTACTCCCGGTGAAGAGGCAATAAAACATGGCTCGGTGGAGATGCCTTGTATGGCCGCCTGAACAGGGCACGGGAATAGGAAATGTAGATATGCCCGTGTCTTAGCGCTAACACTAACCCTAACATAAAACTAAACTTTCACCTTTCTCTCTTAACCCTAGCCCAACCCTTAGCCTAAACCTCACACAATACTAACCTTAACCCTTAGCCTAATCATGATCCTAGCCCTAACTCTGACCCTTAAACTCAAGCTAAAAACCTAACCCTAAACTGAACCCTGGCCCTCACCTTTAATCCTAAGCGTGATTTCCTTCGACGTCAGCGCAAAGCCACGTGTACTGTGGATGGCTCCTTTTTCCGTGTCCTATTTACACGACCATATAAAGGCGTTCTTGCCTATGGCTCCCTGGGGAGGTAAGGAATGTAGGAATTCTGTCATGGTTGGGCATGGCGGTACACTTGTGCTAAATTACAAAGGGTGGTCCATGTTCCTTCTACCTTGTCCTGTCTTGGTGTCCATACAAGGCATCCTCACCCCATGACTGCACGAGACATCAGTCCTCAGGTTTGCTCAGCCGTGTATTAAATTGTGCTCTTCAGATATAAAAAATGCGTTGTCCGGTAAGGCGTTGTACCACTCCTGTCCATGTTTCGTTTTTCGGGAGGGGCACTGCGGATGAAGCCTAGGAACCACCTCAGTTTGTCCAACTTAGAGCCACAAGTCCTTCCATTCATTTGCTTTTACACCGCAGGTTCAAAATGTGGTTATTCGATGTTATTACCTATCCTTGCGCTAAAATCCAAGAGTGGTTAATGTTAGAGGAAGCTAGGGTTAAGGGTGAGATTATAGTTAGGTAAGTTACGGTTAGTGCTAGTAATGTGTGGTCGTGGAGGATCGAGTCATGTGTGTAGCACGCACAGACGGATTGCCTAATTCTGTCAGTCACTGCGCCCTCGCTCAATCAAAAGACCGGCTCAGACTATTCGTGTACGCAGGAGGGGAAGAGATTAGATAGGGAAAAGAGAAAGAGAGTTTGTGCAAAGGCAACCCTCACGACACAGGGCTCAGGTGGGTAGGGAAGGGAGAGTGTGATAGATGCATTGAAAGTGTGCCAGCTAATTCCAACGCGAATCACTGTCCTTGCGCCCAACCTGTTGTGAGGGTATATGGTGGATATCGTTGGAAACACCGCTCGAACTGGTGCCGGGAGTTAGTCATAGGGTTAAGAGGAAGCGGTTGAGAGTTATTAGAGGTTCATTTATGTACCGTCCTCATTGTAGCGTAAGGCAGCCTGTATTACTGGGGTCAATAGTTCCATGTCCGACTTCCGTCTTTTTCGGCAACTACTAACGTGTCAAATCACAACGGTACTCAGGAATCTAATTTTGGCGTGTTCGAGGAATTTCGCCTCCCGATTTGTGTTCACTGCATACTTGTCAAAATGAAGGGAGGCCAAACTGAAAGGTTGTGCTGCCACGAGCAGTAAAGTCTGCGTAACATTTCCGGGCAAATTAACAGAAGACAGTAGAAAAACGCGGTGGACACTGCCTAAACAGGAAGCGAGGAGTTATTAAGAATGAATAGTTGATTGTTAAATCAACTCCGAGCACATACGTGAGCGTGCGGGAGCTCTAGAGGTCTTATCCATTTATCAAAAGAAGAATAGGTTAATTTTTCGTGATCAGCTGGATGCATCTCTACTCTCTTCGCCAACTTTTTCCTCCGTTTCGTGTCAACGGTGACTAGGTTCAGACAAAATCCAGAAATTCTATTGGCTTTTACACCGTTGGTGAAGGTGTTTTCCGACCCCTAATGCCATACAGGCGTCTTTTTAAATATCCTACCCTTCATAGGTCATTCGCGTTCACTGTTAGCGCGGTCGAGCGCGATGACCCTTGCCGTCGGACCAACTGCCTTGCCCGAGTTAAGCACATCCAGACGTTTAAAACAGCCCGAATCTCCTCTACCGCATCGGGTGTAGAAACTAGAACGGTAGGCCCTTGAACTCAACCCCACCTGCTCATGATGGCGGCAAACCACCCAGCGGCCGGTTCTCTCGCTGAGATGACTTACAATTATCAGCACCTAGCTTTGCCTTCGCTAGCAGTAACTGTTCTCTGGACAGCACTCGGGCTTTTCTACAGAATAGATTCCTCCTTCTGAAGTCTTTTCGTCTTTCGCTAGCATGTCGATCTTGATCTGATAGCTGCTAGTCAAGGCACGCCAATAACTTCAGCGTTGCAAAGTGACCCTGAACACACTCTACTTGACCTCATAAGCACCAATTTTTACGCATAAGCAGTACACAAACACCGACCGCTATACCAAGAACGTTCCACAGCATACGAATACGCACCGACGACAAAAATATGATGTGGTGAAATACATCCTGTCATGATAGAGCTAATGTGCACGACAGTAGACAAGAGCGAAAGTAGTCTTTAAGAGGACATTCATCTCTGAAAGGATGCCGCGTACGGGTATTAAGGTCTCTGAAACGAATAAAGTTGGACTTCAACTGATCACCGGACCAAGGCAGCGGAGACGTATAGGACTTGAGCCTGTATCGTTTGGAATTTTATAGGTATCTAGACCTTTTAGACATGCGTGCTAATACCCGTTTGTGTGATAATGCTTGAGCATCAGTGTCAACTCTTCTAAAGCCATCTTGACCTCCCTGCAGTTTATACGTACACACAGACCAGGACAAGACAGCCACGCAGAAGTTAAGGGAACTGTGAAGACACGGCCCGACGACAAACTCATTCTCCGGAGCAGAAGGAGAGCCAGCAGACGGAACAGTCGTCGCAGAGGCTCATCCGCCTGTCATCGAGGTAATGACGCATTACGCTCGCCTAACAGGCCGAGATCGGCGAGAAGAAAAATATCGATCAGACCAAGGCGTGACTAGCTCGGCGCGTCGTTTGGATTGCTGTTCACCTTAATGCATTTAACACGGGGACAGTGGTAAACCGACGAAATCTCCGGAAACGTCAGCAGTCTTTCGTCGTTCTCAAATTATCTCCCAAGTTTGCTAGTCGGAGCAACGTGATTTGGGGCGTAGATTTGCTTCCAGTCACTACTTCAATATCTCGTTTTGATTGTGTAATTTAACTGATTGTCTCATACGACAGAAGAATTACACACATGAAGCCTGCGTTAATTCGCCAAAATTCTGATCGGCTACTGACCCAAATACATCGATCTAATCTCCCAGCGGACAATGAACAATCTGAACGGACAGAACTAAAACAATAAAGACAACTCAGGAAACATGGGAGCTCTCGAAATACCTAATAACTGCCCATGCAAAATACATGGATAAAGAAATAACTGACAACAAAATGTTTATCCCTTTTGAGTAAACTGCAGAATGTTAAATACCTTACACGAATTAGTGTACTATGCCATCTGACAGCTGTGGTTAGCTGTTTAATGTTTGATTCCGTATTTCAATAGGTGGTGTTCTGGGAATGCGATGAAAACTTTTCGCTTTTTGCATTGTTAACTATGCGGTTGACTAGCTGGGTGAAAAAGGTGTTCGTGGATAGGAACATCTGGGGAATGAACGCTTTCATAAGGTAACCTTTCAGCGACTGGTCGGAGAATAAAAATGGAATATAATACCAGCCGCAATCAACCTATCAGTGAGTTTAAGCTAACACTCTGGTGCAGTTACCGCCCAGCCTACTGCAGCGTATGGACTCCACCCATCTCTGCTAAGCATCAAAGTAAAGCTACTCCAAGCAGGATTTCTAAAGCTATCAATCTAGAATCCAACCGACATGACTACCAGGCACCATTAGTAGAGGATTTTGGCAGATTTGGAATAATCCCTTTGACCCACTTGTGAAAAACTGAGCGGCCACGGTGGGATTCGAACTCAAGACAGCATGATCCCCATCACGTCTCTCAAAACCACCTACCAATTAATGTTGCCTGGTAGTCATCTGGGGATTCTATATTGCTCGCTGAAGAAATCCCTATTTGGGCATTCGGTTTGCTGAATCAGAATTTTAGATTTCATAAGCTGCAGTAGGCTAGGGCGGGTAACGTGACCCAGGCTGATTACACTCACGGCTCTCGGTGGGGCCTCCTACCCTCAGTTGGACAGAGCTGTTGGCCTTCCCATTGTTCTCGTAGGTTCGAATCCCCGAGGCCTCCCAAGGGCTTTTACAATGGGGGTCAAACGAATGGGGAGGAGGCTAGGTATGTTGGCAGCCGCGCGAGCCTACACTTCCGGCTATGGCACAGCGCCTTGAGCGAGGGCACGTTCCATTGGACCTAAGTTGACTGATTGGTGTCTACAGCTGCTATTGGCTGCCAACCAGACAGAGAATTTCGCTTCAAGCGTCATCTGTCGAAGTGGAACACCAGAGACGGTATTGTGAAAATCGGATCAAAGGCTTTCGCCAGGCCCCGGGCGTATGGTCATTGCAGATGCCCTTCCTCAGACAGGGGAGTTCGAGTAAAAACATCCGAGCGCGGAAGAACAGTCAAACAAAGTCACAGAGGACCGTACCGATGGTCGTGTGTTCTGGCAGCATAGCGGCTGCACCTGGCAGTGGAAGCAGTCAAGGTGACTGAAAAAGTGCCAGTAGGTGAAATTTTGACTTCAGTGTCGATGGTAACTCGTGCATGCCATGTCGATATTTGCTGGTTTGAGAGAGGAGAATACCGCTGTAGGTTATCCGATCCCTTATCCTTCTCGTATTTTCTCGATGACTCTCTTCATCGACTAGGCTGTGGTGTGTTGTGCCCCTAAATGGGTCACGTGGTAGATGCGTTGACCAACACGGGGCCACATCAGGGCACGGCATGCGTTATTCGGGTTGCGCCCGCCAACATATGCCGAACATGGAGGTGTGTTGCACGCTAGGGCGGTTAGGGACTTAGGGGACCCGGCCGCGCCAGTTACCTGCGTCTCTCTCCCACCTCCGGTCTTCTTGACTCTGTCTTGACACCGGGCTCAGGTGGGGAGGAGGAGAGAGTGCGGTAGATGCAGCGCAAAGTCTACTTCATCACTTTAAACTAAATCACGCGCAAGTCACCGTCCCTGCTCCACTTTCCCATGGAGCATACGGCGGACATCGTCGGACTACGACGGTCGAACTGTCGTGTGCCCCCTAAATGGGTCACGTGGTAGATGCGTTGGACCAACACGGGGCCACATCAGGGCACGGCATGCGTTATTCGGGTTGCGCTCCCATAACAAATGCTGAACATGGAGGTGTGGTGGCACGCCTAGGGGCGGCTAGGACTTATGGGACCCGGCCGAAAGCCACCTGCATCCTTCTCCCGCCTCCGGTCTCTTTGACTCTGTTCTTGACACCGGCTCAGGTGGGGAGGAGGAGAGAGTGCGGTAGATGCAGCGCAAGTCTACTATCACTTTTAAACTAAACTCACGCAAGTCATCGTCCCTGCCTCAACTTTCCCATGAGCATACGGTGGACATCGTCGGACTACAACGGTCGAACTGTCGTGCGTTACGATCTGCAACCTTGGTGGTATCGAGTTTATTTTCAGAACAAATTCAGCGTTATGGATACCTATTGCTGAGTGAAGCTAGGTTAGAGCAGCAACCACCGAGAAGTCATCGGAAATTTTTAGCATCAACAAATCCTCTTTCATTGTTGATTATTTTTATAATTTTAAATAAATCGCCAGACTACATGGCCAGCATACGTGGAGCTCAATGAATTCTTGAATTGAGCCAAAAGTAAAACACGAGATTGATAGGAGAGTTTGATTACAGTTTGTCTTCTCACAAAGTGGGAGACCGGATTAATAGAGGCGGGGGAAGGGAAAGTAACAAGGGGCAGTAAGAGTTCACAAAGGGGGTAATGGTTCATATTATATGAACTGACCGGTGGCCCTGAGGAAGTTGGAGCTTTGAAGGAAGTTTTTGTCTGCATACAACACCGGCTTATGTAACCTGATGTTAGTCGCTTCTTCTATTGCTAACTGACGCTGACCCATTGACTTTTGGGGGTTTCGTGAGTTCCGGAATTAAACATGCTGCTTTCCCCAGCCATGCCGGGTGGTGTTCCCGCATTCTTTTGAATAGGCGCCGACTTGTGCGACCAATATGACCTGATCCACGTGACTAAGGAAGGTCTAAACTGCAACTTATAATTACCTTTCCGTATAAAAGAAGGCTGATAGGAATAGAAACCGAACAATTTCTGCTGGAGGGCCCGCTAACCAGCTTGGACAAGGCCTCTTATTAAGGCTTTACACACCACCTCGCCTTGAAAGGGGATTTCGAGGGGCCGTCATTGGGGTGGACTTTTCTGCCCTCTTTGCAATAACTCTGAGCCGAGGTGCCAGAATATCTTGTCTTTAACTAGCTATGCCCCCCTTCTTTGACTGTGCGGTTTGTTTTACTGAACGTGAACTACCCCGCTTTAGCTGTGATTAATGCTCAGGTCTTTTGACAGTGCTCTTAGCGTTTACTAAAGTATTCACTCTTGGACGTTCAAGCTTACACCTTTTATCTATTAACTGATATTTGCCTCTTTTATATGGTCTGTTATCTTTGGTTCTGTCTCCCATAATGTACCCTACAGATGCTAAAGTTGCCGTGACCTCTCTTACTTGAGTCACTTTGTCCCTCCCTGAATTCTGGCAACCTGTCCCAGAACTTTATTTCTTCAGTATTGAGGCAACATTTCACTCTATAAGGTACCATGAGAAATATAAAAGTATTATAAATTATTACTTTGACCCACTTGTGAAAACCTCGGCAGCCTCGGTGGGATTCGAACCCACGCCAGCAAGGGGAAGGCCTTAGTACAGCCAACGCTATAGTCTTCCCCTTGATGGTGTGGGTTTGAATCCCACCGAGGCCGCCGAGTTTTTCACAAGTGGGTCAAAGGGACTATTAAACTCTGCCAAAATCCTCTACTATGATAAATTAGTTGGGACTTTTCCTCCCATTATCCTTTCCCAAGGGCAAACACCGTATGCGGTCTCTTGCTGAGAAAATGGCCACTGACGATAAGTTCTATAAGGAGATGTTCTCAGAACGCTTGAAAACTTTTGTGTAGACAAGCTTGACTCCTGGCTCAGATGGTTTAGACATCTCCATACTCGCAGAAATGGCCGATCATGTAATGGAGGTCGAAAGTCTGCCTTCCATGACAATTGCTCGGGTTTCCAAGCCTCTCAGTGCGTCCACGTCTGACCTGGTTGAGCTCAGGGCACAGATTGTCCACTTTTCGGCAACCTTTACCACCCTGCAGCTGCTCCGATCTGCCGGTCCATCTCGACGGTCCTTTAGCCATCCATCAGGATAACCGTTCTCGCGCACCCGGTCCAGGGTCTTCCTAAGGTCCTCGTCGAGACAAATTTTGGATCGAAATTGCTTACACTTTCCCCCCGCCTCAGTATTGTTCTACTGACTGCAGTTTGTCGTACCACACCCAGTATTAGAAGGCGTAGCAATCTATATATAGTAGCCTGCCTTACTCATGAAACGTCATCCTCTAAATGTAAGATGGTAGCATGGCCCACATTTGAAGTTGTTAATCGTGTTTTTGTACTGATTTGAGGCGTAAAATGCTGTTTACTAAGGAAGAGTTCATTTCAGATCTGTTTATTGAAGGCAAAACTGGACAAAATGGGACCAAATCCGACGTTTCTTGATTTCCGGATGTTTTCCTACGTTATTGCACCCTCTGGGACGAACGTTCACGGTTATGTGCGTTTTACTATGAACGAATAGTAATATAAGCTACAATTTTTTCATATATCCCATTAGCAAACGGAAAATTTGATTTTACGTTCCCGAAAAGCAGGTAAATGGATATCTGACAAATCATTTTTTCGGGAAAAACAAGGACGTATTTAGTTTAAAAACTCAATTTTGTAAATTTTTGACTTATTATGCCAAAATAATCAGCAATAAACGTGTGTGAGTGTATTTTGTTGAACCACATCGATAACTGGGACTTCAACCAAGCATACCTACGAAAAGCCGCCACATATCGTCATTTTTCTCCGTCCCGGTGTATGCGAAAGGCATCCAGACAATAGCTATCTGCAGTTGGCTATTAATGAACACGGAAAATTGAAACGGAAAGGGCAGAAGATTTATATTTCTTCACAGCATGTTTGTATATATTCGACCACTCGGTTGTGCATTTGCAATCTTAGAAATGGCCCGAAAAGTAAGCAAAGTTAGAAAAAAACGCTCCAATAGAAAGAAATAAGTGAAATCTTTCATTTTCATCAGATATTGTATCCCATATTTTTAGCAAAGTCGAAAAACCGTTCAAACGTCCCATTTTTTCCTTGACTTGATCTTGGAAAACGGCTGATTGCCGGCTCTACCGGCGCAATCAAGCAAAAATCTGTTTGCCTTAGTCAAACGCATCTTAAACAATGCATAAACGAAAGAAGAAACCATCAATTCTCATGGAACCGTGTTTGCAAAATTTAGGCTGTTTGGTAACGACTATACTTTGCATTGCCCTTAATCTGGAAGACAACTTCCGCGGAATACACACTAAAGGACTATTTTCAAAAGTAATTTTAGTTTCGGTGTTTTATTTACTCGTTTTTTTTACCTGGAAAAGCATGCTGTACATTTAAAACTTCAGGTTACTTAGCCAACCCGATTTTTCAAGTTTTCGGAATTTGCCGCTTTTCTAAAAAATTATTATTTCTAAACAACATAATATTAATTTTTAAACCACGCTATGCCATCTTTTTTAAGAATAGTCGCTTATTTACTCCTGTAAAACTTTGGTGACGCAGTGTGAACTGACATTTATATTTATGGAATTGTACCTGTAATTAAGAAAATATAATGAAACGTTTCCCTAGTAAATAGACAAAGGAGTCTTTGTTTATGGCCGTACTATTTTTAAGCGTTTTCTGACAGACAATCATCTCCAACTTTATTTTGCCATTTGCGTGAATTGTGCGAGGCAAAACGTAAGTAAGTAGGTTATTTTTAGAAAGACGGGCTTTTCTTTGAAGTTTTTTATGCGTAAACGTACGCAATTTTGTGTCATGAAAGGTATGGAGACATTTTTGGTTTCAATGCATCCGGTATTCTCAAATACAACCACAACAAAAGCCCCATAATTAAGCGGCCAATAAACATTTTGATCATATGGTATGATAGTTTTTGTGCGCTATAGTTGTCGCCAATACGTTATTTAAAAGAACGAAACGAGGAGAGAGTTAACCATCTGCAATAGAATATTCGAGTACTTCTATGGCCACTCTGTAGCGCATTTATAATTAGGAACCGGAGCCCCAGATTAAACAAAAATGACGCAAATGCTTCCAGCAAGATGAGAAATTGTCGTTTTTTCAATTATGGCTGAATATTTAGCAATATCTCTAGAAAACACATGGGAAAGGAGGGGAAGAATGTTCCAACTTCGCTCTGACTTTGCTTTTAAAAGAACGCAGAGGTGCACATGCCATTGCGAGAATAAGAACTCCACTCCCGCAATGTAGGTGACCTCGCGCTAACTTCCAGGAACGGTCGTTAATTTTCTGGCCTATCCCTAACGCTAAACGAGAAGAGCTCTTTACTTTACCAAGGACATATACAGCGTAGGCCTTCATCGCAGACATCGGTTTTCTTTGGAGATGAGGTTTCCTGTCTAGTGAGCCTACAAATATAACTGAAGTCTCCATAGGTAGAATGGTAGTACCGAAAATGATAGCGAACGCTGTGGTGGTAATTGCTGGCCTATTAGCCGTCATTAGCCAGCTATACCCAACCCCAGATGTTGCGGCTCCTGAAACTCAAACCCACGACCTGATAGTTAGAGCCTTGGGTGCCGCAACATCTGGGGATGGGTATGGCTGGCTGATGAAGGCTAATAAGCCAGAAATGAACATTCCAGTCTTGCCTGGCTCTGTCGGTTATGTCATTCTGTCTTTACTACTAGCCAGTGTGCGGCTGCTAGCGGGGTTCGAGTGTGAGCCCCAAAGCACATTGGAACAAGTGAGGCCCGTAACTGATCGGTGAGTGCCTATCTACCATTGAAATCGCCATCTTCGGGAAAAATAACGTCTGTGGGTACTCCAAACTCGCAGCGCACGGAAGGTTTTAGGCATAACATAAAACGACTGCCAAAACAGCGCGTTTTATGGCGAGGGCACAAAATACTCCCGAATTTTCTCAAGAGATGGTTAACAACATGAGGTATGCCAAAGGACAATTCGGAGAAGACAGCGTTATTGGATAATCATTACTTTACCAAGAGAGTTGTTTGGTTTGCCGAGGCAGCGAATGTTCTCACTATCCTAGCGTGCACCGTTAAGTTAGTTGGCCCCGACGTGAGTTGTGTACGCGTGCCTCAACTTGGTCCGCCTGTATCCAATCAGCGAAGGTTTCAGCGTCGCTTGACCTTAAACCCTCTTCGTGCATGGCTAAGTAGACTTTCGGAGAACCAATTGATTAAGTTCACTGTAGATTAACCCAAGGAAAAGTTTATGTCGGAACTCAGAATTTTGTGGCAGTACATAAGGTTTGTGAAACTTGGCATTCGAAAACGCGCTGGGCAGCCCTATGAGACCACGAAGATGGAGTCACTGATTCATAAAGAAGTCTCCTTCCTTAACCAACTAGGACAAAATCATCATTTATTCAGTTTAATAGGAAGTTAAGAGGTGTCACCCTTGCTGCTCAAATAACCCAGGCGGTACAGTGGACACAGGGGTCCAAGACTGATCTCAGCTAGGTCATTATTATTTTATCAAAACAAACAGAACCATTGGATAACCTGCTTCCAACAACTGCGCCTTCTTAATCGTTGCGTTTCTATTCCGTAATTTTTACCCACAAGAAATCTGCTCAGTACGAAAGCGTTGACACCTACTATGCATGCTACGAAGAAGGATTACAGGTTTTTTAATGAGCACTAAGCAAAATGTGTACTCTTAAGATGTTTGCCTCGCACTAGGTCTGTGGCGGGCGTGACCTTTTGACCTAGAAAGGATCCCTGCTGCCTTGACGCGAGGCGCTAAATCCTGAATCAGCTAACAACATGGCATCTGCTGTTGATTGGCTACCCTCAAGGTTAAAAGACGGCGTAACCAAAACACTCAATTGTTTGGACGAATTAAAACGGCCGAAACGTACAGTCTGCTATCAATAGGATTATTACGAAGCACAGGGTTTGATTCATCTTTATTGCAATATGGTACGATTCTAAGATGGTCTCTTTACTTTAAAACTTTAAAGTAAACTGAACTTGACTAAATAACTATCAACAACTGCATTCAGTGTTTTCCGATAAAAAGAACAAGATATCGGTTTTTATGCCTCTAAAAAATGCCTCCTAAAAATATATCTAGGGGAATGAATCGTTTGTGAATCCTTTTCAGGAAAAAGACGACCAAAAGTATACATGTATCGGAAAAATGATTGCGTGCATACTTCTTAGGCAGAAATTTTCCCCAATTTTTACTCTTACAGTTGGCGGAGAGTTGTTCAGTCCAAAGACAGCCTGCCGTCATGTAGCAGGTAACATGTGCTTGCATTCTACGCTAGCTAGAACTGCGATGCAAGACAGATGATCTTTTGCTATTTTAAGGCGTAACAAAAGCTCTATTCTCCTTAAGTTTAATTGTCAACTTTAAGTTTCATTGGTACTGCACTGCATAAGTACTTAAAGTAGGCATCTGTCTCCAGTGCAACTACACTCTGCAGGCAAGGTACATCAAGGACCATACACGCTTACGTAGCATAGGTATTTCTGAAGTGTTTGCCTGGTATTTGTTAGTATTCTTTTGCTATGTGTCATTGAAGAAGTTAAATCGATTTAACCGTAAAGCAAATTCGGAATTTATGAATTCCTTAACCACTGTGTGGCTGTCTCGTCCTGGTGTTTGCATGCTTACCGACGCAGGACCTTGTAGGTTGCAGGATGGTCAAGATGCCTGTTGGGGGAGTTGGCAATGATGCTCACACATTATCGCCCAAACGGGTATTGGTATGCATTTTTAAGTTCCAGATAGCTACATCATTTCAAACGATACAGTCTAATGTCCTCTACATCTCCTGCTCTGGTCCGGTGATCATTGGAAGTCAAAATTTATTCGTTTCAGTTAAGTGGCATCCCCTTTCAGGGACGAATGTCTTCTTAAGCTCTCTTTTCGCTCTTGTCTTACTGTAGTGTACCTAAGCACTATCATGACGGGTTTTATTTCTCTCACATCATATTTTGGTTATCGGTGCATATTCGTATACTTGTGGAACATTCTTAATGTAGCAGTCAGTGTTTATGTACTGCTAATGCGTAAAAAGTGGTCAAATAAAGTGTGTTCGAGGTCACTTGCAACGCTGAAGTTATTGGCCGTACCTTGACTGCAACTGTAATCAGATCGAATCGCAGCTACCAGGAGAAGACGAAAGACTTCAGAAGGAGGAATCTATTCTGTAGAAAAGCCCGAATTGCTGTCCAGAGAACAGTTACTGCTAGCGAGGCAAAGATAGGTGCTGATAATTGTAAATCATGTCAGCGAGAGGACCCGCCACTGGGTAGTTTGCCGCCATCATGAGCAGGTGGGTTTGAATTCGAGGGCCTACCGTTCTAGTTTCTACACCCAATGCGGTAGAGGAAATGCGGGCTGTTTTAAACGTCTGGATGTGCTTAACTCGGGCAAGGCAGTTGATCCGACGGCAAGGTCATCGCGCTCGACCGCGCTAACAGTGAATGCGGATGACCTTGAAGGAGTATGATATTTAAAAAAGACGCCTTATATGGCATTAGTGGTCGGAAACACCTTCACCAACGGTGTTAGCCAATAAAATTTCTGGATTTTGTCTGAACCTAGTCGCCGTTGCACACGAAACGGAGGAAAAGTTAGCGGAGAAGCATCCAGCTGCATCACGAAAAATTAACCTTTTTCTTCTTTTTGATAAACGGATAAGACCCTACTAGAGCTCCCGCACGCCGCACGTGTGGGGTGCTCAGGTTGTTTAACAATCAACTATTCATTCTTAAATAACTCCTCTCTTCCTTCGACGTGTCCACCGCGTTTTCTACAGTCTTCTGTTAATTTGCCCGGCAATGTTACACAGACTTTACTACTCGTGGCAGAACAACCTTTCAGTTTGGCCTCCTTCATTTGACACGTATGTAGTGGACACAAATCGGGAGGCGAAATTCCTTGAACACGCCAAATTAAATTCCTGAGTACCGTTGTGATTTGACACGTTAGTAGTTGCCGAAAAGACGGAAGTCGGACATGGAACTATGTACCCCCAGTAATACAGGCTGCCTTACGCAGACATATTTTTTCTTTGGAGATGAGGTTTTCTGTCTAGGTGAGCCTACAAATATAACTGAAGTCCATAGGTAGAATGGTAGTACCGAAAATGATAGCGAACGCTATAGTGGTAATTACTGGCCTATTAGCCGTCATTAGCCAGCTATACCCAACCCCAGATGTTACGGCTCCTGAAACTCAAACCCGCGACCTGATAGCTAGAGCCTTAGGTGCCGCAACATCTGGGGATGGGTATGGCTGGCTGATGAAGGCTAATAGCCAGAAATGAACATTTCAGTCTTGCCTGGCTCTGTCGGTTATGTCATTCTGTCTTTACTACTAGCCAGTGTGCGGCTGCTAGCGGGGTTCGAGTGTGAGCCCCAAGGCACATTGGAACGAGTGAGGCCCATAACTGATCGGTGAGTGCCTATCTACCATTGTAATCGCCATCTTCGCGAAAAATAACGTCTGTAGGTACTCAAAACTCGCAACGCAAGGAAGGTTTTAGGCACAACATAAAACGACTGCCAACTTTAAGTTTCATTGGTACTGCAATGCATTAATTCTTCCGTGCATAAGTACTTGAAGTAGGCATCTTAGCACTTTTCGAAATAGGGTGGGGAAGCCACGGCTTTTAGCGCACGGTGTTGATTTTCAGCCCGTCAGCTTGCTTATAGTGAGGAAAATACGCTGAGCCGTCGACCTCACTCTCTCCCCCACAATCAGACCAACGTCCGAGCCGGTCATTTTTCTGATGTGGGAGTGGGCGCATTGGCTGACGGATTGGCGTACCCATCTTCGCGCGCCACAGCACGACCTGGCCCCCATAACGCCCACACCAGGACTTACTTACTCAGGGGATATGGAGGAGCCATCGCCGTCTGACTCCCAGTCCACTGGTCAGACGGCCTGGTTTGGTGTAAGCGTCAGATTGACAGCCTTTCAAACCCATATTTCTAGGAAACCATGATATTCACGGGTACATGATGATGGTGAGGGTGTTGTCTATATATTGGTCTTCTGCAGCCGGCCGCGGCTCACAGATCGCAAACAACATGGTCGTAAAACTCAAACAAACAACAATGCCCCCGTCCCCATCCCCCTCGCCATACTCTCCAGGCTGCTCGGGTGAGTCCACTCACACTAGCAGCCTGGAATGTTCGCTGCCTTTTAGACAATCCTAGGAGCAACCGACCGGAACGGAGGACGGCGCTAGTCGCTCGGGAACTGGGGCGCTACAAGGTGGACATTGCTGCTCTCAGCGAGACCCGATTCTCTGAGCAGGGTCAGCTGGAGGAGGTGGGGGCCGGCTACACTTTCTTCTGGAGCGGCCGGCCAAAGGCAGAGCGACGCGACGCTGGTGTTGCCTTTGCCATACGTAACGACATCGTGGGACGTCTGCCCTGTCTGCCGCAGGGTATCAATGATCGCCTGATGAGCCTCCGCCTGCCTCTTCGGGAGACCAGTTCGCCACCATCATCAGCGCCTACGCTCCTCCAATGACGAGCTCTGATGTGGCGAAGGATAAATTCTACGAGGACCTGTACGCCTTGCTGGTGACTGTGCCGAAAGAGGACAAGTTAATTGTCCTTGGTGATTTCAATGCCCGCGTCGGGACGGACCACGCTGCCTGGCAGGGAGTGCTGGGTCCCCACGGTCTCGGTAGCTGCAACGATAACGGCCTCCTTCTTCTGCGCACGTGAGCGGAACACCGTCTCCTGCTGTCCAACACCTTCCCGCCTTCCGACGCGGGAGAAGGCCACGTGGATGCACCCTCGGTCGCGGCGCTGGCATCTGCTGGACTATGTTCTCGTCCGGAGGCGAGATCGACAGGACGTGCTGGTAACCAAGGCAATCTGCGATGCTGATGGTTGGACAGATCACCGCCTCGTCATCTCTCAGATGAGGCTTCGACTGCAACCCTGACGAAGGCCCCCAAGGTAGAGGCCGCCATGTAAGTTAAATACTCTTTTTATTAAATTTGCCTGCTCACTGTTTTGATTTCAGCAGCAAATAACCGAGAAACTGGAGGACCTGCATGCTCCAGATGATAACGCTACCGTGGAGACACGATGGTGTCAACTGCGAAATGTCATCCAGTCCACCGCCCTCGATGTACTCGGACGCGCACCGTCGACACCAGGACTGAGTTTGACGACAATGACGCCGAAATCAGCTTACTGGAAGATGAATTTGCCAAACCGGTTTGAGGCAACCGGCGTTTACCGGATGCCGGCT